>ML787416.1:11166-26693 GCA_009831015.1 Picea engelmannii
AATATTTTAATATTATTTCCAAAAAGAGCCATGTGCATATTATTTTACCCTAAGTTCTTTGGAAGGACGAGTGACTTCCAAATGTGAAGGAACGAGATTCATGGGTGACAAGTGTCAACCCATGTGCATGCAGTTAAAACTGCCGAAGCAAGCCGTGTTGGGGGTTCCGCTCCCATACCCGTCAACTGCTGCGTAGGTTCCTCCTCGATTCGACCGGGGGGGGGGACCGTCTGAGGGTGAGTGGGTCGAACCTTTGCAGAGATACCTCGTGCATCTTCTGAAACGTACACACTGTTTTGAACCGTCAAGCCTGTGAGTGGAATTTCTGTACACCTAGTGAAATCCCGAAACCGAACCCGTGAGTCTATCCGTGATTGCTGAGCCTGTTTGGAAAGCCTGTGTCTGTTTCCCAGTTGGATGTTGTGGCCACGCAGTGCTGGACTGCGCATGGCTTACTGGCCAGTGTGAATTCGTGCTTAGCCTGTGTGTAATCTCTCTCCAGGTGAGGGAGGGGACTGTGGTTTGAAGAGGCAGGTTGTCAGGCCTGCGAGCAACTCTTTCCAGGTGAAAGAGTTTTCTGGGAAGTGTGTCCTCAAAAGAGTGTCCAGCACCAGCTACGGACTCTAAGACTTCTTGATCTGGCCTGTTGCCGAGGCCCAGAAGGGGAGGTTAGCACCGATGGACTGTGCGTGTGAAGGTGTATACTCCTGGGCGGAACAAGCATGTGGGGAATGAGGGTCTAGTAGTAGTGGGCGTAAGATGGCATCTTTGGGAAGAATCCTTCCAGATATTTCTGTGTTGTCTTCCCCATAACCTCAGCCTGAGTCTAGATTCCTTGCCTTGGGGTGGAGCTCGGTCCCAGCTCGGGGGTGACCCACTGTTGAGCTGATGAACAGTGTGGTCTAAGGATGGGAGGTTCGTGTAAGGCCTGCACTCGGTTGGTGATTTCTACAGCCGTTAAAAGATAAGTATTCTGAATTATGTTTTGAACATGATTTGGCTGTGATATATATATATATATTATCATGTTTTCTGCTGTGTGTAAATAAAATATTGTTGCATGCTATGGTTTGTTAATGGTAACAGTAACTTATATATTTTACTGTGTGAATTAAGTGTGTTTAATTCTGGTTAAATGCATTTGTTTTTAAATCCATGTAATGAAGTGCAAAAATAAGAGGTTGGGTGAACCTGGTTAAACTCACGCTACATGTAGTGGCACTTTCAACTACAGAATCTGAATACATGGCAGCCACTCATGCAAGTAAGGAAGCAGTATGGTTACAAAGATTTTGTTCAGGTATTGGGTTGGTACAAGAAGTTGTAAGGATAGAGTGTGACAGTCAGAGTGCAATTTTCTTGGCGAAGAACCCTTCTTATCATTCAAAGACAAAGCACATTGATGTTCAATATCACTTTGTGAGAGACATGATTGAAGAAAAGAAAGTATCATTGATGAAGGTGGACACTTTGAAGAATGTTGTAGATTCATTAACAAAATCTATGAGCACTTAGAAGTTATCTTGGTGTAGAGGATCCATGGGCATTGTTGCCTTGGATTTTTTACTATGTAACCCTGTAACCCCCTGTGTGCAAAGAAAACAACAAGTGGGAAAATGTTGGGTATGTGTTATATTCTTTGCACGAGTAGTAGTTTCTGAGGAGGGGTTAGAGGGGGGGCTTCTAGGACCCCCCTCGGGGGGTGCAGGGCAATGGATCCCCCCACACGGGGGTTCGGGGAAAGCGCCCCCACAATTTTTTTTCACACCGGGATGACATATTTCCGAGACAACATATTATCGGGACGCCATATTTCCGGGACCACATGATATTTAGGTGGTTTTTCGGCACATGGTTTTTTGCTCATGGTTTTCTATTTTCGGTTAAGGAATTAGGGATTTGGACGAATCCAGGTCATTGGGTTAGGGTTTTGGATGCTGCTGGCTCCTATATGTATATTGTATTGTAAAAAATGTAACAAAATGTATGAATATAATATATGTTGGTTTTCCCGGTTTGGGTTTCTAGGCGAAAAATCTCTGTGTAATGTTTGTATTTCCCATTGTATCTTTTATGTTCTTTTCTGAATATCAGTTTGCAGTAGATATTGTACAAGGTTAGAATTTACATCAACTGATTATCTTCCTCCCCACTTTGTGAAGATTTGTCCTCACCTCTAGGTGAACTGTGACTTCTTGAAGTGTCCATCTCACTGAGTCCTTCTTTCTATTGCTTTTGTTGTCATTGTGGTTGTGGCTGTTGTTGTGGTGGATGCTGTTGTGACGGTTGTTGTTGCTCTTCTTTAAATCCTTCATCAAGAATTATATGACATTCCTCATGATTGTTGTTGTCATGATTTCTTGCTTCCTGCTCATTGAAAAGTAAATATCTACTTGCAAATACTTTGTGTGTAGAAGGATAAAACATTTTGTATGCTTTGAATTCAAAACAATACCTAATGAAAATACATTTCATGGCCTTATCATCCAATTTCTTTCTATTCTCCTTTCGAATATGAGAAAAATCCTTACACCCAAATAATTTCAAATTATGAACTACAGGTTTGGAACCATACAAGGCTTTGAAAGGAGTAATATTATCAAGACACCTTGTTGGAATTATATTCTTTAAATAAATTGCAGTGTTTATGGCTTCATCCCAAAATGCATTCAAAAGATTCTTACCTATCATCATACTGCGTGCACACTCTACCAAAGTTATTTTTTTCCTTTCAGTGACTCCATTTTGTTGTGAAGTGTGAGGTACTGTAAATTGTTGTACTATTCCATGATCTTTGCAATATTTGTTGAATTCCTCTGATTTATACTCTCCCCCTTGATCTAAACGAAGGATTTTGATGGATTTTCCTCTCTTCTTTTCCACCATGGTTCTGAATTCCTTAAAGTACTCGAAAACATCACTTTTTTTCCTAAGGAAGTAAACCCATGTGTATCTCATGCAATCATCAATAAATAACAGAAAGTAAAATGCACTGTAATATACCTCAAAAACTATCTGAAAAGAAATAAAATTGTTTGTATAAATATCCTTGAATAGCTCGAGATTCAAGAAAGTAAGCTTTCTGTTATAAATCTTGAGTCTTAAAGTTTGCAAGAGTCCTTACTGTCGTCGACTGTCATTACCATTCAACTTAAAGTTTTCTGATCGACAATAAGTGTTTACTCCTCATTTCAATGTTTATTTCAATTCCTGTAATTATAATTACTTTCCTATCTATGTGTACCTATAACCATTACCACAGTCTTAACAACACAAATGAATTTGGGACTTTATGGCCAAATCCTTACGCGTTAGACCCTACAAATAACCCATTACCATATGTTTACAATACAAACGACTTTGGGGGTTGATGGCCTTGGCCTCATGCGTTAGTCCATACACATAATTACATGATAAAAATGACCAAACAAACTTAGGTAAAAGTAGAGTATTACTCTATACTCCTCTGCTAAAAGTTTAAATATAAACAGACCCCTATAGTTTTTTTTTTAAAACATCTGGATACAGGATAGTGGTTAGGTAAGGCCTTCCAATTAAACTCAGAGTATGAATATTTCATAATCCTCCGATCATATTCGAATTCACCTGCACCATCAGATTACAAGTACTGGGTCTCACACTTATTCCATATGCCCACTGGCTGTGACCACGGGCCTAATAAAAATGCCTTTCACATTTCAACATTTTGGGATTTTGGCAAGTCGCAATCCCCGAAATGGAGCCAAATCAATGGTTCCCAAAACTTCATAATCTGATCCCTGCTTTTCTTAATCGAACGACTGATGGGATTTCAATGTTTTTCCCTTCGAGTCATCATGACTCCAACATTATAAAATTCATGATCACAAAATCTTTGAAGTGATCGGATGATTCACATAACCCACTGAGATGGATGGTTGACGAAATTTTGGAGTTTTGCCTTTCGGGTTTTTGAGACTCACAATAGTCCCTTTCGACATTTCGGAGTTTGAGACTTCATGATGGTGGAGTTTTTTCTTGCTATGTAAAACCCTGAAATCAAAAGTCCCAATGTGACGTAAACCTGTTGACGTCACACGTGGATTGACACATGTCGAATAACTTCCATGTGTCACTCTAATTCGTGACTTACATGTGCCTGAAATGTTCAATTAGCTTGACAATTGTAATTGTCTGATTGTGCCATGTGTCCTTAGCTGACGTGGTTGGTTGATCTATCTTTTTCGGGATTTCGAGATCCGCTACTTGAAAGGTTAAAGTTCCTTTGATCTTTGATTTTCTGGTCTGCGAAACTCTGAAATGGAGACTTTGACATGCTCTGATCTTTCATATTTCACGATTTCATCATTCTTGTCATGAGTGTCCTTGACACGTCCAACTCCCGATATCTAAAACTCTGAAATGGTGATTAATTCGTGGTTTCACATTTCACGATTTTATCATTCTTGTCGTGAGTGTCCTTAACACCTCCAACTCTTGGTATCCGAAACTCCGAAATGGAGATTAAGTCATGGTTTGACATTTCACGTTTTTATCATTCTTGTCCTGAGTTTCCTTGACACCTCCAACTCCCAGTATCCGAAACTCTGAAATGGAGATTAAGTCGTGGTTTCACATTTCACAATTTTATCATTCTTGTCATGAGTGTTCTTGACACCTCCAACTCCCAGTATTTGAAACTCTAAAATGGAGATTAATTCATGGTTTCGGTACGATTGATTAAGGGTAACCCATTTTGTGATGGAAAAATCTATCGTTGGAAGTAAAACACCGCATGGGATGTTCATTTGTTTCAATTCCGAATGAGATATGTAATACTAGTTTTAAAAGAATTACAGGGTTTCCCTTCTGCCTACTTCTAATGGCATACTGGTTATTTTATTGGTTTAATATACTAGAGCCATATTGGCTACCTTCTAGAAAGGATTTTGAAAAAGGGAAAAATACTCGGCTATTGCTGGCTATATGTGTATCTTGTTTATAGTTGACTCCAAATCGCATGATGGTATATGAATTCAATTTTCACTTAATGTACTTGTGTTAAAGACTTTCCTTTTGAACTTTTAGTTGATTGTGTTGTTATTTACACAATTAGGAATTTACTCAGGGGTATGTTTTAAGTTTCGGGATGTCCCTTCTTCCTTGGGCCTTTGCACCTCTCGTGATTAGTTCTGGTAATTAAACTGTGGTAATTCGATTCACTCCAATAATTTTCCAACATTTCAACCTATATCTTTTCATTAAACATCGGTTGATATAAAGATGCGTAAATGTTGTAGATGGCCTATAATAATTCTTGGTATTTGCAAGGTCACTTCCGTACTTTAATTATACATATATATATGTGTGTGTGTGTGTGTGTGTGTGTGTGTGTGTGTGTGTATCTTAGACACTTGCGATTAGGGTTATATCCTAAAAAAAATCATGACTGTTCAGCTGGTACATGGGAGAAATCTTAGTTAATTACTCTATTGTGGTGCATGCCTTTATATATCAAAAAATGTATACACACACACACACACACACACACACACACACACACACACACAATGCAGTTTTGCATTTGCATTCAATATGTAGGTAAACTCAAATCTGTATCACAATTTACTTGTGGGGTTTTCAACTACGATGCTTTATCTTAGTATAGTAGTAATCCAAACCACAACACAAACCTTCTTTAAGAATTGACTAGTCATATCCTTCCAGCTAGTATACTTTCGGGAACTAGTATTCACAACAGTAATGAGATGCAGCAAAGATAATCCATTCTGAACTAGCAGAGAGACATTCTAGCAATTCCTAAGTTTGCAATATGATGCATTCGATCTTTCGTCCTTAATATTATTTCTAAAAGATACATTCTATCAAGTATGTAACCATTTAACATTCAACCAGAGAAGGGATAGAAATAACATATCTGAAATAATACGCTGAAAAACAAAGGGAACAACCACATTCCTCCCAACTGTAGAATAGGGCAGCCAAACTACTTGCTCGATTCACCCCCTAGCCTAACCATGAATCCATGAGGGTGAACTTGGAAAATATTCTCTTCATATATGTCCTGCAGCTCCAACAGTTTTTCCCTTGCATCACACACAAGCAGTGTTCATAACAGCTAGTAAATCAAAAGTCTCCTTTCCCATCATACTTGGCAGCGTCCTGCCTACTCTCATATGCTATTTATCATTTGCCTAGGTCTTTTCCCTCCCTTGGGAATTTTCATAGCTTTCTAAATCCCTAAATTTCAGGGGCTTCCAATGGCCAAACATTGATTTTCCACTTGTAATAATCAGCCTAGAGGTAGTTCAAACATGTTCCCCACTCATGGAGTCATGGTAAGCTAAATTTAACATGGTTGTTCCATTTCTCCTCCTACAATCAATATAAAATATTATGTTTCCATACAAGTGTCATACTCAAATAGTTAGTTGGGTCAAATCAGGTCTCTACCCAACAGTCAAAATAATTAATTACAATTACCAAATTCGAAATTTGGAATTGCCATAAATGGCAAAAATTTTCCAAATTCGAATTTACTAAAAACAGAATAAATTTCCAACAATTTTAAATTTCAAAAATATTTTATTTTTGGGGATGTCACATCCTTTCCCCCTTCAGTAAAACATTGTCCTTAGTGTTCGTTCCTTTCTTGGAACATGATTGGATGAGATTTCCGTAAATCTCCCTCCAACTCCGAAGTGGCCTCCTCAGGACTAAAGTGCTTCCATTGCACCTTTACCTAAGCAATGGCTCTATTCCGAAGTGTTATTTCTCTCTGGTCCAGAATGTGCAGGGGTTCCACCTAGAACTCACCTTCGGGTTCCACTGGCACCAAGTTCCAATCAATCCTATGAGTAGGGTCATGAATATACTTTTTCAGCAACAAAACATGAAATACATTATGAATTATTAGATTAGTTGGAAGTGCAAGTTGATATGTTATGGGTCCAATTCGAGCTAGTATCTTGAAGGCCCCACAAAACCTAGGTGCCAGCTTGGAACAATTCTCTAACTTCAACGAGCTCTTTCAGTCTTTGACATTCAAATAAACATCGTCTCCTACTTGAAATTCCAAGTGTCTTCTTTTCTGATCTACATAGCTCTTTTGTCTATCCTGTGCTTCTTTCAAGTTATGTTGTACCTTTCTTACCATGTTATCAATTTCTTGGAGCATCTCTAGTCCAACCATGAGTCTGTCAGCCAAGTTATCCCAGCTAATTGGAGTCGTACACTTTCTACCATACAGTATTTCGAAAGGGCTCAACTTAGTCAAAGTTTGGTACCCATTTTTATATGCAAATTCTACCAAGTCCAGGTAGTCTTCCCACTTGCTTGGTTTTGTTCTTACGTACATGCAAAGCATATCCTCTATGATTTTGTTTGTCCTTTTAGTCTGTCCATCCATTTGTGGATGAAAACTTGTACTGAAATTCAAGTTAGTGTTTAGCCCTGCAAACAATTTCTTCCAAAAAGCAGATGTAAATTTTACATTTCTATCTGAAATCACCATTTTAGGAATACCATGTAGTCTAAAAATCTCTTTCACGAATATTTCAGCAATGTTTATAGCTTTAAAAGTAGACTTTATAGGAATAAAGTGTGCAGACTTATTGAGTTTATCGATTACAACCATGATAGAATCATTCTATTTCTGAGTTTTAGGAAAACCTGTTATAAAGTCCAGTGATATAGTCTCCCATTTCTATTCTGGTACTGGTAATGGTTGTAATAGGCCAGTTGGATGCTAGTGCTCGACCTTAACCTGCTTACGATATTGGCACCTAGCCAAGCATTTTGTTGTTTCGCCCTTCATACTAGGCTAGAAAAATAGTTTTCTAAGTGTTGTTATTGTTTTATGGTAACCTGGATGGCCAGAATACTGTTTCTTATGCACTTCATTCCAAATTGTTGATTTCAATTCTGTTGAATCTAGTATGTAAAGTATGTTTTTAAGTCGTAATAGTCCTTTGTTGTTGATTCTTAGATCTAGTTTGTCAGAGTTGGCGGTACTGTTTTGTAATTCTGTCGTTATCTTAGTGTAATTTCCGTCGTTAATACCCGGCGTCCTTATTCTTTGTTCCAGATCACTTTTTTCCTTGCTGATGTTTATCTCAAATAACCCATGGACTCTTCTTCTTAAAGCGTTTGCTACTTTATTTTCCTTACCCTTGATATGCCTAACCTCGAAGTCGAATTCGCTCAAGAAGGCTAGCCACCTTGCTTGTCTTGCATTAAGATCTGATTGGTTAAACAGATATTTCACCCCACTATTACCCGTCAATAGTAGGAATTTTCTGCCCATTATATAGTGTCACCACATTTTTACAACATGTATTACTATTGCCAATTCTAAGTCATGAGTGACATAATTTTGCTCGTGTTCTTTTAATTTTTGGGACTCGTAACAAATCACATGCCCTTCCTGAGTTAGGACACCTCCTAGTCCCTCTTTAATTGCATAAACACAAACTGTGAAGTCTTTATCTGGGTCTGCTACCTTCAAAATGGGTGTCGATGTCAATAATTCTTTCAGCTTGTTAAAGCTGTCTTGACACTTTTGCGACTAGTTAAACTTGGTTCTTTTCTTTTGTAGTGACGTGATAGGGTAGGCTATCTTGGAAAACCCCTCTATAAATATGTGATAACATCTGTTGATTCTCATGAATGACTGGATATCTACCACATCCTTAGGTACTAGCCATTCCATAATGGCTTTTATCTTTTCCGGGTCTATGGCAATACCTTCTGAGGAAATGACATGTCCTAAATATTGTATTTATTTTTGATAAAAGTCACATTTGTCGAATTTTGCGTATAGTTTTTGTTTCCTTAATGTTTGCAGAACTATTCTTAAGTGTTCATCATTTTAGAATAGACCATAATATCGTCGATAAATACTACTACGAACTTGTCTAAGTACTGACTGAAAATGTTCTTCATCAAGTACATAAATATGGTTGGTGCGTTAGTGAGCCCGAAAGGTATGACTACAAACTCGTAGTGTCCATATCTTGTTCTAAAAGTTGTTTTTTTTATGTCCTTGTCCTTTATCCTAACTTGATGATAACCTCATCCTAAATCCAATTTTGAAAAGATCTTGGCCCCACCAACTTGATCGAACAGATCATTTATCCTTGGTAAGGGGTATTTGTTCTCAATGGTCATTTTGTTAAGTTGTTTATAATCGATACATAGTCTTAGAGCACTGTATTTATTTTTCACAAAGAGGACTGGTGCCCCCCATGGTGAAACAATCAGTCTGATATACTCTATGTCCAACAATTCCTATAATTGGATTTTCAATTCTGTCAGTTCTGGTAGACTCATTCAGTAAGGTGCTTTTGAGATAGGGGCTGAAACGGGTAGTAGGTCTATGGAGAAGTCTATTTCCCTTCTAGGAGGTAATTCTGGTATCTCATCCAGAAACATGTCTCTGAATTCATGTAGGACAACAAAGTCTTCTAACTTTGGCTTATCTTCTTTTTCTAATAGATTCGTCACTTGGATGGCATAAACTTGAAATCCCTTTCTAATACATTTCTTGAGTTGCATTGTTGAAACTTGTCTAACTGATACAGGTTTTGGTATGGCTTTGGATGTTCTAATAGTGCCAAAATCATCTTTATAGCTAAGTATCTTTGTATAACAGTCTAGTATTGCTTTATGTTTCTCCAACCAATCCATCCTGATAATCATATCATAAGATACTAGTGGTAAGATATTTAGATTGGTACTTATCTTTTGACCACCTAAGTTGAACTCAAAATCAGAAATAAAGTCAACTACTTTCCTTTTAGTACCTGTTGCTAGTTGTACCAGCCATGATTTTGCATGCTTCAATTTCTTAAGTTTATTCGACTCTACTATATTAGGAGTAATATGACTTAACGTAGCTCCAGGGTCAATTAAAACAGAAATTCGAGTGTCATTGATTTTACCTTCGATTTCTACCACCGAGGACTAGTGGTCAGCTTGTCGACCATCTATGGTTGCATTTATCCAATGCAGGCTTCTTCCCACATCTCCCACTGTCGAGGCTTCCTGCAGATTATGAACAACAATTCTGTTTGCTGAAGTTAAACGTTGACAGTTCCTCCTTAGATGAGACTCTTCACACTCCCAACACTTTAATGACTCGCAGGAATTGTCCCCAAACTTATTCCTTCCTAGGTTTATTGGTTTACCACTACCTTGCGTATTCAGATGATTGGAGTGAAAATCCTTCCTTCGGAAACTTTTTTCTGCATTTCGATAAGGAGTTAGCTAGTATCCCTTCTTCTGCTGGTTCATTCGATCTTGCTTTTTATCCTTCCAGGTCTTGGGAAACTCTACCCACTGTTTATACTGGTCATAGCACATTCATGCTTTCCTGAATACCTCACTGAAGGATTTGGGGTTGTCAAACTCAATTCTGTCCTGGTAGGCCTATGGTAAACAACTTAAGAATCACTCAATTTTTACCTTATCCTCCCAGATGTATGGTACGAACCTTAGTAGTTCCAGAAATTTATTTATAAGGTCCTCCATCATCATCTATCTGAGTCGTAACTTGTAAAATTATTTCATCTTCCTTTCATAATAGCTTTCAGAAATGTATTGTTTCTTGAAATACTTCTTAAAGTTAGACCATTCCAGTTGTTTCTCCTTTAGGCTCTTGGCCAATTCCAGGTCCTGCCACCAAATGTTGGCCTTCCCCTTCAGATTGTAGATGGCCATTCTGACCTTCATGTTGCTAGAATAGTTGTAGATTTGGAAGTATTTTTTGATGTCCAAAAACCATGCCTCAACTTCTCCTGTCCTAGATTCTCCATCAAAGGTAGCTGGTTTAATCTTTTTAAATTCTCCTTCAAGGTGGTCTACTTCTTTTCTTTTTCTGTCTAGTATAGTTTTGTCTTCAGCTGAAGGTGTCCCTTCAGACGAACTGTCTCATTTTTCTATTTCTAGTCCAAAATTCTTGGAGGACCTTTTGCTGACCTCTTCATCATGGTTATCATCTTTTGGGATTTTCTTGGTTACTATACTACACAGTAGGATTTCATTTATCTCCTGTTGTTCCTGCTATTCTTTCTTCAATTTTTCATTGTTGGCCTTGAAAAACTGCAATTCAACAATAAGATTCCTCATTGTTTCCAACACCACCGTGGGTGAGCTTCCATCAATGTTCTGTCTTGGATCTCCAGGAGGTCCTTGTTGTGGATCTCCTTCCATCCTGATGTTTGCACCCTCCTGAGCTGCTACAACTTACAAAAACAGAAAGGGCTTTCTGTTTGTAACCATAAGATTTATTAGTTTTACATAAATCAGAATAAATACTAAGCAGCTAATGTGGCCCTGTTTAGGCCCAGTGTTGTAGATTTTTCTCTGATACCATATGTAATATACCTCAAAATCTATCTGAAAAAAAATAAAATTGTTTGTATAAATATCCTTGAATAGTTTGAGATTCAAGCAAGTAAGCTTTCTGCTATAAAGCTTGAGTCTGAAAGTTTGCAAGAGTCCTTACTGTCGTCGATTTTCATTACCATTCAACTTAAAGTTTTATGATCGATGATACATGTTTACTCCTCATTTCAATGTTTATTTAAATTCCTATAATTATAATTACTTTCCTATCTGTTTGTACCTATAACCATTACCACAGTCTTAACAACACAAATGACTTTGGGACTTTATGGCCAAATCCTTATGCGTTAGACCCTACAAATAACCCATTACCATATGTTTAAAATAGAAACGACTTTGGGGGTTGATGGCCTTGGCCTCATGCATTAGTCCATACACATAATCACATGATGAAAACGACCAAACGGACTTAGGTAAAAGTAGAGTATTAGTCTATACTCCTCTGCTAAAAGTTTAAATATGAACAGACCCCTATAGTTTTTTTTTTAAATATCTGGATACAGGATAGTGGTTAGGTAAGGCCTTCTGGTTAAACTCAGAGTACGAATATTTCATAATCATGCAATCATATTAAAATTCACCTGCACCGTTGGATTACAAGTATTGGGTCTCACGTTTATTCCATATGCCCACTACCTATGACCACGAGCCTAATCAAAATTCCTTTCACATTTCGGCATTTTGGCATTTCGGCAAGGCACAATCCCTGAAATGGAGCCAGATCAACGGTTCCCAAAACTTCATAATCTGATCCCTTCTTTTCTTAATCGAACGACTGACGGGATTTCAACGTTTTTCCCTTCGAGTCATCGTGACTCTAACATTATAAAATTCATGATCAAAAAATCTTCGAAGTGATCGGATGATTCACATAACCCACTGAGATGGACGATTGAAGGGATTTCAGTGTTTTGCCTTTCGGGTTTCTGAGTCTCACAATAGTCCCTTTCGGCATTTTGGAGTTCGAGACTTCATGATGGTGGAGTTTCTGCTTGCTATGTAAAACCATGAATAGAAAGTTTCGATGTGATGTAAACCTACTGGCGTCACATGTGGATTGACACGTGTCGAATAGATGTCACGTGTCACTCTAATTCGTGACTTACATGTTCCTGAAATGTTCAATCAGCTTGACACTTGTCATTTCCTTATTATGCCATGTGTCCTTAGCTGACGTGGTTGGTTGATGTGTCTGTTTTGGGATTTCAAGGTTCGCTACTTCAAAGGTTAAAGTTCCTTTGATCTTTGATTTATTGGTCTGCGAAACACCAAAATGGAGTCTCTGACATGCTCTGATCTTTCCCATTTCACGATTTCATCATTCTTGTTGTGAGTGTCCTTAACACCTCCAACTCCCGGTATCCGAAACTTTGAAATGGCGATTAAGTTGTGGTTTCACATTTCACGATTTTATCATTCTTGTCATGAGTGTCCTTGACACCTCCAACTCCAAGTATCTGAAACTCCAAAATGGTGATTAATTCGTGGTTTCGCATTTTGCGATTTTATCGTTCTTGTCGTGAGTGTTCTTGACACCTCCAATTCCTGGTATCTAAAACTCTGAAATGGCGATTAAGTCGTGGTTTCAGTACTTTTGATTAAAGGTAACTCGTTTTGTGATGGAAAAATCTATCGTTGGAACTAAAACACCTCATGGGATGTTCATTTGTTTCAATTCCAAACGAGATATGTAATACTAGTTTTAAAAGATTTACAGGGTTTCCCTTCCACCTACTTGTAATGGCACACTGGTTATTTCATTTGTTTAATATACTAGCGCCATATTGGCTACTTCCTCGAAAGGATTTTGAAAAAGGGAAAAATAGTCGGCTATTGTTGTCTATATGTATATCTTGTTTATAGTTGATTCCAGATCGCATGATGGTATATGAATTCAATTTGCACTTACTGTACTTGTGTTAAAGACTCTCCCTTTGAACTTTTAGGTGATTGTGTTGTTATTTACACAGTTAGGAATTTACTCAGGGGTATGTTTTAAGTTTCAGGATGTCCCTTCCTCCTTGGGCCTTCGCGCCTCTCGTGATTAGTTCTGGTAATTAAACTGTGTTAATTTGATTCACTCAAATAATTTTCCAACATTTCAACCTATAACTTTTCATTAAGCACTGGTTGATATAAAGATGTGTAAATGTTGTAGATGGTGTATAATAATTCTTGGTATTCGCAAGGTCACTTCCGTACTTTAATTATACATATATATATATCTTAGACACTTGCGATTAAGGCCATGTCCTAAAAAAATTCATGATCGTTCAGCTGGTACATGGAAGAAATCTTAGTTAATTACTCTACTGCGGTGCGTGCCTTTATATATCAGAAAATTTCCATACATATATATATATAGAGGCACACACACACATATACACACACACACACACTATGCAGTTTTTCATTTGCATTCAATATGTAGGTAAACTGAAATCTACATCACAATTTACTTGTGGGGTTTTCAACTAGGGCGCTTTATCTTACTACAGTAGTAATCCAAACCACAACACAAACCTTCTTTAAGAATTGACTAGTCATATCCTTCCAGCTAGTATACTTTTGGGAGCTAGTATTCATAACGGTAATGAGATGTAGCAAAGATAATCCATTCTGAGCTAGTAGAGGGTCATTCTAGCAATTCCTAAGTTTGCAATAGGATGCATTCGATCTTTCATCCTTAATATTATTTCTAATAGATACATTCTATCAAGTATGTAACCATTTAACATTCAGCCAGAGAAGGGATAGAAATAACATATCTAAAATAATACGCTGAAAGACAAAGGGAACAACCACGTTCCTCCCAACCGTAGAACAGGGCAGCCAAACTACTTGCCCGATTCACCCCCTAGCCTGACCATGAATCCATGAGGGAAAACTTGGAAAAGATTCTCTTCATATATTTCCTACAGCTCCAACAATTTGTCCCCTGCCTCACACTCAATCAGTGTTCATAACATCAAGTAAATCAAAAGTCTCATTTCCCATCATACTTGGCAGCATCCTGCCTCCTCTCATATGTTATTTATCATTTGCCTAGGTATTTTCCCTCCCTTCGGAATTTTTTCTTCTTTCTAAATCCATGATTTTCAAGGGCTACTAATGCCCAAATCACTGATTTTCTACTTGTAATAATCATCCCAGAGGTAGTTCCAACATGTTCCCCACTCATGGAGTCATGGTCAGCTAAATTTAACATGGATGTTCCATTTTTCCTCCTGCAATCAATATAAAATATTTTGTTTCCATACAAGTGTCATAGTCAAATAGTTAGTTGGGTCCAATTAGGTCTCTGCCCAATAGTCAAAATAATTAATTACAATTACCAAATTCGAAATTTGGAATTTCCATAAATGGCAAAAAATTTCCAAATTCGAATTTACTAAAAACAGAATAAATTTCCAACAATTTTAAATTTCAAAAATATTTTATTTTTTGGGATGTCACATGAACCTCCTAAAGACCTAGTCTGTATAGGCCCGCAAACATTAGTATGCACAAGATCTAAATCATCTCTCCTTTTCCTATCAGGATTAGAGGGGAATTCATGTTTGTGCATCTTTCCTAATGCACATCCATCACAAGCAACATTCTCATTTTTTAACATGGGAAGTCCTTCAACCATATTCTTTTTCTGTAATAACAATAAATCAGGATGATTGATGTTGCCATATGTAATGTCCCCCACCTCTTAGAGAGGTGATGAGGAGACTCAGTGGCCTGGGCACCCCCACTAGGTGATAGTTTCACACTGAAGGGGGAAAAGTCAAGAAGTTAAAAGTTATATTTTTAAGTTGACTTAAGAAAGGAAAAGGATAAAGGAGTAAAAGATAACTCAATAGAAGAATAGAAGATTAACCCTAGGAGTTAACCTAACTCAACAGAGAATTAGAAGGAAATGTATAAGTAAGAGGCTGGGGTGGACCTATTACTCATTTTGGTTTTGGATTAGCATTTGCTATTGCTCTCGAGCATTCAGTTTGGGGGTTTTGTTGTACAAACCCTTGTGAGCAACTCAGTGGTGAAATATCCACTCACCTTGTTCTGCAGCTTGGTCTCGGGGATGAAAGACTCCTCCACACCATTCTAGTCTCAGCCCATCTCCATCTAGT
>ML787416.1:31411-89266 GCA_009831015.1 Picea engelmannii
TTTAAGTTGACTTAAGAAAGGAAAAGGATAAAGGAGTAAAAGATAACTCAATAGAAGAATAGAAGATTAACCCTGGGAGTTAACCTAACTCAACAGAGAATTAGAAGGAAAATTATAAGTAAGAGGCTGGGGTGCACCTATTACTCATTCTGGTTTTGGATTAGCATTTTTTGTTGCTCTCGAGCATTCAGTTTGGGGGTTTTTCTATACAAACCCTTGTGAGCAACTCAGTGGTGAAATATCCACTCACCTTGTTCCACAGCTTGGTCTCGGGGATGAAATACTCCTCCACACCATTCTAGTCTCATACAATCTCCATCTAGCACTTCAAAAGGTAGCAAGTCATATTGTTCTCGTGTTTCCAACAAGGGTGCACCATCATCTAGAGGGAGGTTCAATCCAACTTATCCTGAGGGCCTGCGGCCATTCCGACAATTGGGTTTTGTTTACAGGGGCAGGACCATCAGTTTGAGGGATTTTCCAGAGGGTTATCATCATTCTACATTTGTCTGCAGATTGGGACGTCTTGGAGCCATAGGGGACATCCTGTAATTCTGTAAAACTCAGATCTAGGGAGATCTGCTTGACATCTGAGTCCGAAACTTCTCCCACGAGATTCTCATAGCCCGATCTATATTCTTGGAGAGTTTCAGATCATTTGGAGGCCTCCTTCATCAGGGACGAGTCGGCTAGGGTTTCAGTCATCTAGTGGGACACCCCATTCAGTCGGAATTTTAGATCTACATAGATTGAGAGGGATCTTGGAGATTCGGGCACCTGGGTTATTCTTACCATCGCCCGATCTATTAGTTGGCATATTTCTTAGGGTGATTGGACACTTTTGGTAGCAGGGCCGAGTTATTGAGGGTTTCAGCCTTTTATTGGAGTGTGGCATTCTTTAGCTGGAGAGTTTGGCATTCAGATCTGCTTGTATTGATCTTCATTTCTTATTCATCCTTTGGAGGCTTATTTTGTATTGTCAGGAGCATTTTGTAGCAGCTCATATCTATTGATTGTATGACCATCTGAGGTTTATGCTAGATCGGCCATCTATTGTATTGATCTTACATTGCTCATAATCAAAAGGTCAGATATTTGTTTGTGCTTCTACATCTTCAATATATTGTGATCTCCATGTGTTTATGAATCTTGTATGCACTTAATAACTCAATAAATTAGTAGTAGTTTGTGATTCCAAGAAAGAATTTGGCTTGGTATCATTACACCATACCTTTTATTCCAAAGAATCTTCATTGGCATAGTTGTAGAATTCAGTGCGTGATGTGCTTTGCTGGTAACATCAAGTTTGTATAGGCCTCCTTCTCTGACTCCCATTGCAAAATTTTTGAATTTGTCGAGTAGATACTTCACTATGCAATAATTCTTGAAGAATTCAACCTTCAAGTTCTAATCTGTAATGCTGGACAAGGAGATAAAAAATTTCTTTATCCCTAGCACATACACCACATTGCGAATGTGACGAAAAGTACCATTCGACAATGTCACATGAATGTCTCCATATCCCTTGAATTGATGAGCGCGGTCATCTCCAAGATATATGCTGGCTCCATTCTGTGTTTCTTTAAAATTAGTGACCACATGTTATTACATGTCATATGTATTGATTCTCTAGAATCCACAAACCAGGCATCATAATCATCCATTTTAGCATATAAAGCAACGTTAGACACGAACAACCTAAGATACTGTGAATCAAAATTTGAGGGTTCATCGATATCATCACTAGCAATAAATAATCTGAGATCATGATTTGAATATTTTTCTGCATAATGACCTGAATGTGTTCTAGGTTTATTCCTAGCCTCATCTCTCTTCTTCTTATGACAATCTTTAACAATATGTCTAGGTCGACCACAATAAAAACAACTCTTTGACTCATTCCTGTCAGATTGCATACCTTGATTCGGCCTTGGAGATTGTCTTCTCTATGATGAAATGCCTCTCTTCCATGAACTACCTCCTCTTCCTCTTTCTCCCGATCTCCCTCTCACAGATCTCTTATTTGACCACAGTGCCAAATCTTTATTCTGAGGCTTCAGATTCCCACGCCTTTCTTCCTCTTGCAGAAAAATACCTGTCATTTCTTCAAACATAGGAGGTTTCTCACTTGCTGTGAGACTTGTTATGAACATCTGATAATCTTCTAGTATACTATTCAAGGTAATAGTGACAAGTCAGTGATGGAAAAAATTTCCCCTATATTTCCTAGCTTATCTTTCACCTATTTAATACGACCCAAAAATGAACTAATGGATTCATTTCCATCCATCTTAATGCCTAACAATTTAGTTTTCAGGAATAGAATGTGATTCATATTGCTAGTTTCATAGAAGGCTTTAAGCGTTGTCCACGTCTCAACAGAATCTGTAGCTTCTCTAATATGTGGAATTATGCTATCTTTAACAGACATGCGCAACAATACCATTGTCTTGTTTTCGTGGTTCTAACAATCCTGGATATTTGTTACTGTCACACTTGCAGCCGCATCAGGTTTCACTTCAATTCCCTTTGCAATGTTCCAAACACCATAGCCCTCCATCAAGGTCTGCATCTTGAATTTCCAGTTAAAGAAATTCGAGCCATCTAACTTGTTGGCTTCGTTGAGGTAGGTCTCCGCCAGAGGATTTTCCATCTATGCAAATGTTTTCTTGTCCAACCAAACAATGGATCCTTGTATCAACAACATTGAATCACCAAGAATATGCAGCTTTCATCAAGTGTTGAGTAGTTCATCACTCTACCTTTGAATCCAACGATCCATCTCTACCTAGGCTCTTAGCTTAAAGGAAATATGAGAAACTTAAAAAAAAAACCTTAACACCACTCCATGCATATAAAAAACTCTCACATAAAACTCTCACATAAAAAATCTCTCATATAAAAAATATCGACTATAATAAACTTTAATATCCCATTTTAAAGTTTATACCTCACAAATATGCACATATCCACTATAAGAAACTTTAATATCCCCTTTTAAAGTTTATACCTCACAAATATGCACATATCCACTATAATAAACTTTAGACCTTACTCAATAAAGTTTATTCCACTTTAACAAAAACGTTTATACCTTACTCACAAATAATCAAACGCATGGAAATCGTGGCTTCCCACAAGATCTCGGATTTGCTCACGAATCTCCCTATGGATCACATCCCTTCTCCTTGCATACGCAACACAAAATCATGAAAATTATGGCTTCCCAAAAAATGAAAATCAGAATTGTATTTACCTCTTCCACTCAATTTCAACCAGATGGATTTGCTCACGCCCCTCCTCGCAAGCTCGTGATTCAAGCTCGCGATTCAGATGGAAATAGTGATTGCTAGTTCATCCTGGGAGGAGGTTGATGCTTATGCTTCCCACTTTCTCACACAATAAAATCTCTCGATACAATGGGGATTATCGCGACCCTTCTCCAGCTCGATCCCACGCAGCCTGCGCAAACACATGGGTTTTTGCACCTCACGCAGCCATTTAAGCGCGGGGATTCTACACCTCATGAGGCACTTGGGTGCAAGAATCTTTAAGGATTTCTGCACTGTAATACACAGCTGGAGTGTGGAAATTTGATGTTTTCTGAAGTGCGTAATGTTTGAGTAGTATGTCGTCACACCCTTCCAAAGGAGGGACCTGCAGACTTCTTGAAATCAACGCACGTTTGCATCTCCTCACTTTCGTGGCTCTGATACCAACTTAGAATTAGGAAAAAAAAATACAGGTGAGGCAACACTCACAATCTATATTATTCAATGAAGATTGGTTACATCATTATATAGGAAACGACTCTACTTAGTCGGTTACATCAAACCAAATAAAACTAGAATCTACATTAAGTGAAGTATAGTTCAACTACTCAACTAAATATTTCAACTGACTCTCCCTCCATTATTTCAAAGTACATTGACTACGATAAACATTGGTGCCTATTTCTATGTTTCCTCTTGATTCCGTCTTAGAATGAATCTGTTATCCTTGTGATGCTCCTAACCATGTCCGCCCATTAATCTGACATTATATACACAATCCAAAATGTGAGTAGTCCTCAACTAAATAATAGTGCATAGCATTTTTCCAAGAAAAAATGTAGAAGAATGTATATATTGTGTGAATTGATAATATATGTTGGCTCAAAAGTAGAAGAACCTGCAAAGAACTGCATGATATGAGATGTATCCGCATTCTCCTTGGCCTTCAATAACTTCACTTCAAGGATTGCTTTGTTTTGGGTGATTGTGGGCGCTATGACAAGAGATTGTGAGAATGTTTATATAAGTGGGGCGATTACTTGCAACGGTGGACCACTTGGTCTGCATGGATTTTGGTTCCCACCAATTTTAGTGTGGCTTTTAGGTTTTGGTTCCAATCAGATTACGCGTTGATATCCATGAACCCTTCAATATTTCGTCTGATATGTTGAGGTAAAGAGCATGGTGATTGTCAACAACAAACAATAATTTTCCAAAGTATATAATTTAATTACTCTTAGATATGTTGAAATAGACTAATAGATCCTTTGGATATAGCTAGCCATCTATTAAAAAAATAAAAAATAAAAATGTGGGATAAAGAAAGAACATAGAAACTCACCTGGTTTCTATAGAAAGGGATGTGGACCCTAACATAGAAACTTACCTTGTTCCAACATTAATACAATAGTTGTCATAAATTAATCATTCCACTGCCAAAAAGATGACTTATCTCATCTCATCGAATTTTGAAGAGATACCGCCACCCATAAATTATATATACATCCATGTAATTCAGATTTTATATATGCATAGATATACAAAGAAAAATAGACAGAGAGTTTGAGAGTGTTATCAGGGTATTTTATACTTTGTTAAATAGATAGAGAGTGTGAGAGTGTTATCAGGGTATTTTATACTTTTTTTTTGTTTGTATATGACTTTGTAAACTCATGATAATTTCATATTTGTTACAAAGTAATTTATTTTTTTGTTGCATGCATACTTTTTTTACTGTTTGAAAACTTCAATTAAATCCTTATGGTGTGTAGTGTTTTGTTGTAGAATGCCATTTAGATTTAATACATAAGTACTTGGTGAATTTACTATTGCAAGGAATGATTTAATGAAGTTATTTTACTGTTGGAATCTAAGTTTTTAGGCTGCTGATATAATTCCCTTATTTTTGTTATAACTCTATTTTTTGTTGTAAAGTAATTTTTACTCTCTGTTGAAATACCTGTTGAAAAGGTTGTTGTAGAATAGAGTATTGATCTTTCTATAAGATGCATGAGTGATTCACTTAAGTTTTTGTTGTAATAATCTTTTTATTATTTGTTGAAACACATGATGAAACACATTTTTGAAACACCTCACTCTAGCTTACAGGCATTGCTGAAACACATTGTTGAAACACTCCGTTCTAGCTTACATGTGTTGCTAAAACACGTGGCTAAAACATGTTGTTGAAACATCTGGATGTATCTTATAGGTGTTTTTACACAGTCTTATGCATATTTAAAGATATTAGTCTTATGCATATTGATGAATTAACTAGTTATCTTATTTCTCATGAATCCAAGATGTCTAGATATGATAATCCATTAGAGAATACTTTCAAATCCCAGTTTCATGTTACTAGATGCAGAGGAAGAGGCAGAGAAAGGTCTAGTAGAAGAGGGAGAGGAGGTCGATTTGCTGGTCAAAGAGATAAAAAAAATGATTCAGAATCTAAAAAGAAAACTCAGCAAAATCCTCCTAGCTTAAGGGGGAGTAGCAGCAGATCTTGGGAGAAAGGAAATCAAAGGTATGCTAAATCTAAGGTACAATGTTATTATTGTAACAAATTTCGGAATTATGCTAACAAGTGTTGGAAGAATCAAGAAGATTTTGGAAAGAAGTCTGCACACATGACAGAGGAGTCAGAGGATGATCAAAAACCTGTGTTTTTGACTTGTAATGTCACCTAGGAAAGTTCAAGTGATGTTTGGTTTTTGGACAACGGATGTAGCAATCACATGAATGGAAATAAAATCTTGTTTTCCGGTCTAGATACCAATATTCAGTCTAAAGTAAAGTTGGGTAATCACTGTAAGGTAAGAGTTAATGGTAAATATGTGATTCTTGTTTATCCTAAGAATGTTGAAAGAAGGAAAATAGATGATGTTTATTATGTACCTGGTATGAAATTCAATTTGTTAAGTGTTGGACAACTGATAGAGAAAAATTACAGAGTGTTCTTCAAGAACAATGTATGTACAATTTATGATAAGTATCCAAGTAAGCAGTTTATTTCCATAGTAGAGATGAGAAAGAATAGAATGTTTCCACTTATTATGAGAAATGATTTGACTGACTCTTTGAATGCTTATAAAGATAAAGGTTTGGATGAGTAATGGTTATACAATTTGAGATATGGCCATTTACATATTGTAGGTTTAGATTTGTTGCAGAAGAAACAAATGGTGAAGGGGTTGCCTGGTATTCAACAACCAACAAGCTCGTGTGAAAGTTGCATACTTGCAAAGCATCACAAGGATAAATTTATTTATGGAGTTTCATACAGGGCTAAATCTCCATTGGAATTTTTTCACACAGACTTATGTGGATGGATGAAAACATCTTCATTGACTGGTAATGTCTATTTTATGACTTTTATTGATGATTTCAGTCGAAAAACATGGGTTTATTTGTTTAAGAAGAAGTCTGAAGCTTTTGATATATTTAATATGTTTAAAGTTATGGTTGAAAAGGAGAGGAAAGTATATTAAATTATTAAGATGAGTATATGGTAACTGATTTCATGGAGTTTTGTCAGTATCATGGAATTAATAAACAATTTACTACTCATTATACTCCACAACATAATGGAGTAGTTGAAAGGAAGAATCGAACCATTATGAATATGGCTCAAAGTATGTTGAAAGAGAAGCATATTCCAAATGAATATTGGGGCGATGCAGTTGTTTGTTCATTATATATTCTAAATATAAGTCCAACTAAGAGTGTAAAGAACCAAGCTCCCCAGGAAACTTTGAGTGGTAAGAATAACATCATATCTCATTTGAGGATTTTCGGGTGTGTAGCTTATGCACATGTACCTGAACAGAGGATGAGAAGGTTGGATGACAAAATTAAGAAATGTGTCTTTTTTGGATATAGTGAGGATTCTAAGGCATATAGACTCTATAATCCCATCACCAAGAAGTATGTTATCATTAGAGATGTTGATTTCAAGAGATGGAATTAAGAGACAATTTACTACTCGTTATACTCCAAAACATAATGAAGTAGTTGAAAGGAAGAATCGAACCATTATGAATATGGATCGAAGTATGTTGAAAGAGAAGCATCTTCCAAATGAATATTGGGACAATGCAGTTGTTTGTTCATTATATATTCTAAATAGAATTCAAACTAAGAGTGTAAAGCACAAAGTTCCCCAAGAAACTTTGAGTGGTAAGAATAACAACATATCTCATTTGAGGATTTTTGGGTGTGTAGCTTATGCACATGTACCTGAACAAATGATGAGAAAGTTGGATGAAGAAAGTGAGAAATGTATCTTTTTTGGATATAGTGAGGATTCTAAGGAATATAGACTCTATAATCCCATCACCAAGAAGTATGTTATCATCAAAGATGTTGATTTCAAGAGATGGAATTAAGAGACACTTTACTACTCGTTATACTCCACAACATAATAGTAGTTGAAAGGAAGAATAGAACCATTATGAATATGGCTCAAAGTATGTTGAAAGAGAATCATCTTCCAATGAATATTGGGGTGATGCAGTTGTTTGTTGATTATATATTCTAAATAGAAGTCCAACTAAGAGTGTAAAGAACCAAGTTCCCCAAGAAACTTTGAGTGGTAAGAATAACAACATATCTAATTTGAGGATTTTTGGGTGTGTAGCTTATGCACATGTACCTGAACAGATGATGAGAAAGTTGGATGACAAAAGTGATAAATGTGTATTTTTTGGATATTATGAGGATTCTAAGGAATATAGACTCTATAATCCCACCACAAAGAAGTATGTTATCATCGGAGATGTTGATTTCAAAGAAGAAGAGGCTTGGGATGGTAGCATTAACAAAATAGTTTCAGGGGGAGCTGAAATATCTCATGAAGATGATGACGTAGATGAGAAAGCCGTACAAGGTGGACAGTTGACTCCACAGTCATATACACCTACAACAAGAACTCTTGTAAGACAATCACCATGAGCCATCCCATCACAACTAAGAATGCCCATAACATATAAGCGTGGTGAGCCATCAGGTCATGGTGGACAACAGACAAGATCACAGGTAAGTGATGAATCAAATCCTACTTTAGCTTCATTAATAAATAGAATTAGAGGTCAAAAGACTAGAATTTTAAGAGAATTGTATGAGCAAAATGATGAAGTAGATCAAGTTTCAAAATTTTCATTAATTGCATATGATCCTATATATTTCGATGATGTTGTTAAGAAAGAAGTTTGGGTAGAAGCCATGAATGAATAAATTGATGCCATAGAAAGGAATAACACTTGGGAGCTTGTAGATTTTTCTGAAGATAAAAATTGCATTGGTGTTAAATGAATTTACAAGACTAACTTAAATGTTGAAGGTGAAGTTGAGAAGCACAAGGCAAGGCTTGTAGCTTAGGGGTTTAGTCAGCAACCTGGTATTGATTATAATGAAATTGTTGCACCTGTAGCTAGGTTTGATACAGTAAGAATGATGTTAGCCATTGCTTCTCACAATAAATGGTGCATATACCAGATAGATGTAAAATCTTCATTTTTAAATGGTTTTCTCGAAGAAGAGATTTATGTGAAACAAACTCCAGTATATGATATTGACAGACAAGAAGGTAAGGTCTACATGTTAAATAAATCATTGTATGGATTGAAACAAGAACCCAGAGTATGATACAATAGAATTGATGAATACTTGATTAGTGAAGGATTCAACAGGAGTCCAAGTGAGCCAACTCTGTATACAAAGGTAAATCAAGAAGGTAAAATATTGATTGTATTCTTGCATGTTGATGATTTGATTTTCACCGGAAATATTTCAGTGGATTAGTTTTTAAAATCCATGAAAACTGAGTTTGAAATGATTGATTTAGGAATGATGAAGTATTTTCTAGGAATTGAAGTAAATCAATTTGAAGATGGTATTTTTATTTGTCAAAACAAGTATGAAAATGACATATTGAAAAGTCTTAGGATGGTGAATTGTAAACCAATTGTAATGACAATTGCAACTGGCACAAAACTCAGTAAGAAGGATGATGGATCATGTGTTGATCTGACTCTATATAAAAGACTGGTTGGAAGTCTTATGTATTTGACAACAACAAGACATGACATTATGTTTCTTGTAAGTTTGATTTCTGGATTTATGGAGACTTCGAAGAGCACCCATTGGCAAGATGGAATAAGGATCCTAAGATATGTTGTTGGAACAACTAATTATGGTGTTCAATATACATTAGATTCACATTTTAAGTTGTTTGGATATACTGATAGTGATTTTGCGATGAAATAAAAAGCACATCAGGATATGTGTTCAACTTTGGATTATGAGTTGTATCTTGGGCTTCAAAGAACCATCCCATTGTGATTGTATCATCTGTTGAGGTAGAGTATGTTGTAGTAACAACAACTGCATGTCAGATTGTGTGGATGAGAAGGATTGTGACTGAATTGTTGCAAGAACAATAAGAACCAACTCAAATTTTCTGTGACAATAAATCAACCATTGCACTGTCACGTAATCATGTTTTCCACAAGAAAACTAAGCATATTGATACAAAATATCATTTTATTCGAGAGTTGATAAAAAATGATGAAAGTTTTGTAGAGTTTTGCAAATCTGAAGATCAATTTGCAGACATCTTTGCAAAGCCCTTGCCCAAGGAATTATTTGAAATACACAGAAATAACATTGGGGTTTGTGATCTATAATAAAGAAGAGTTTTCTTTTTTGGGTGAAATGATTAAGGGGGAGAATTCCATAAATTAATTTTTCCACCTCCAAAAAGATGGGTTATCTCAGCCGATTGAATTTTGAAGAGATACCACCACTCAAAAATTTATTATCATCGCCTTAACCGCCTTATTCATTCATCATCACTACCACACCATTTCATTTATGGGTGATCGAATTTCAAAGAGGCAATGAGCTATTAATGTTTTGGAAAAGACAAAATCGACTTAGGTATAGCAAGGGGCAAGCTAACCGACTTATTGAATCAGTATATATACATCCATGTAATTCATATTTTATATGTGCACAGATATACAGAGAAAAATATATAGAGAGTTTTTGTAAGTGTTATCAATGGATTTTAGACTTTGTTTTTGTTTGTATCTGAGTTTGTAAAATCATGATAATGTTCAGATTTGTTACATAGTAATTTATTCTGTTGTAGCATGCATACCATGTTTACTATTTGAAAACTTCAGTTAAATCCATATGTTGTGCATTGTTTTGCTGTAGAATGTTATTTAGATTTAGTACATAAGTATTGGGTGAATTTATTGTTGCAAGGAATGATTCAGTGAAGTTATTTTACTGCTGGAATCTAAGTTTTAGGTTGCTGATATAATTCCCTTGTTTCTGTTATAACTCTACTTTTGGTTGTAAAGCCATTTTTACTCTCTACTGAAACACTTGTTGAAAAGGTTGCTATAGAATAGAGTATTGATCTTTGTGTAAGATGCAGGAGTGATTCACTTAAGTTTTCGTTGTGATAATATTTTTATTATTTGTTGAAACACGTGTTGAAAGACATTGTTGAAACACCTCATTGTATCTTATAGGTGTTGCTAAAACATGTGTTGAAACAGATTACTGAAACACCTTGTTGTAGGTTACATGCACTATTGAAACATGGGGCTGAAACACGTTGCCGAAACACCTAGTTGTAGTTTACAGGTGTTGCTACACAATGTTGAAACTCATGTAATAAATGTTTATTGTTTTGTGAAGAAATCATATGCATCCTTCAATAGTAACACCTACATTTTGCACATCAAAGGACGAGATGTAACCAAAATTTAATGAAGTTCCTACTATGGTATCCATCAACCGAGAGATTTGTTTTCGCCAATTTTTTTATCCCATCAATGGAGAGATTTATTTTTGCCAATATTCGTAAGAGAGAGATTTCCTTTGCTAATTTTCATATCGGTAAAGTTTTCTTGGAAATAATAACATGTTGAAGCAAGTTGTCCCACTTTCACTGACAAAATATTGTGACCATAAAAATTATTATCGTGGTCATAGAATAACTTACTAAGTGGGCCAAGGCCATGCCAATTGTTAAATTCGACGGGAATACTATCCCCTTCTTCATATTCAATCAAATTATAGCCATGTTTGGAATCCCGAATGAGATTTTCACTGATCATGGCAATCACTTTCAAAATAAAATAATGGAAGAACTAGCATTTAAACTATTAAAATAATGTAACTACAAAGAGTATTCTTATTATTATTGATCTTTTACTCATAGGATCAATCCTCATTGTGGATTGATCATGTCAGATATTGTAATAGGACCAAATCCCCTTTTGTGGATTGGTCAAAAGACAATTGTAATAGGAAGAATAAGAAGTTGGCCCCAGCATTTAATTAAGAGACCCAAAAATATAATAAAGGTGGGTTTACCCACCCAGATTGAGAAGTTGGCCCTGCCAGTGAAGAGACACTTCACACGTTCCAGAACTTGTATAATTAAAGGAGGCTAGCGCCTCATTTGAACACAACTCACTTGCTCAGTTTGAGATCCAAGTTCTGATCTATTACCAACAAAGGAGAGAGAGAGTGGCGCATATCTTGGAGAGGACTTTATGTTTTAGCATAGAGATCTCTTGGAATTGTATTGGCTATCTATATTAAGGAAGTTTTGTTGGGTTTTCTTCCCCTAGAGGGTTTCCCAGGATAAATGTTGTGTCTCTTGTGAATGTGTATTTCTCAGTGATCGTGTTCTTATGTTGATATTATCTATTGAAATGAAAAGAACTATAATAATGGAATAAACATTAACATGGTATCAGAGCCAACTTGAAGGAAGCATATTTCACAAGAGAAAAATGTCATTGTTGTCATACCTGCAAATTAGGGTTTTTCAAAAGTGAATATTTTCAGCTTCAAAACCACCTATAAAGTTGCACCCTCCCCCAAGGATCATTTTGGCACCTTCAGTGCACCTTTTAAGTGGTTAGATCTCCCGAAAAGTGAAACCCTAGTTTCACAAAGTACCAGAAAACCAAAAAACCAGAGTACCAGAAGTACCAGAGTACCAGAAAACCAGAAGCACCAGTGTAGAAATCCGCAGATCAAGTTTGAGGGGGTAAAAGTTGGATTTTCAAAATTCTAATTGCACCAGCTAACTCGCCTCATCTCAACAAATCTATCCCTTGGATCAGATTTTCAAAATTCAAAATTTGAAAAATTAGGGTTTCCTCATAAAACCCTAAGTTGCACTTGCAGTTGCAGCCACAGAACTAGTTGCAATCACCCTTGAAGTTTTCTTAAGAGATGGTAATGATTACCACTGCTACCAGATGGAGCCACTACCTGCAAATGCCAGCATAGGTATGTCCTCAGATATGTTTAATGTTTAAACCCTAAAGAGTATTTGTAGGAGAAGGGATCTCTTGCCATAGATCCAAAAGGATCTCAAGATCCAACACATTCAGAGGAACGATGCAACCCAGGTGTGATTATTCTGATATGCATCTAGTTGTCATGACATTATTAGTTTTGCATGTTGAAGCTATGATCAAATTATTAGAAGGATTGAAAGTTGATCGTAGAGCTTATCCTCTAACCTAACCTTTTGTCAAGATAGCGTATTGTCTTAGTATAGAGGATAGGTTGAAGAAAGCACTCGTCACTTGAGTGAAAGAGACCTGGAAGAAAAGCAAGCAATCATTCTTGAGGACAAGGCTCTAGGTTTGATTAATCAAGATTCAAAGGTACACATGACAAGTTGATGACTATAGTTGAGACAACAGTCTTTGTAAAGTATTATACCTGATAACATGTAAGCATATAGAGTTATATGCTTTGCCTGATACAACTAACATACCCTTTAGGAGAAACCTTGTGTGTTAGTTTCAGGTTGCCATGGAAGAATTCTTGGTCGCAACACTATAAGAGTGTTGACCTCATTTAGTATTGTATTCCTTACCTTTAATCTTTTCTTCAGATAAATTATAAGTGATAGATCTAAAGGAGCTACAATGATGATTGTTGATGCTATTTCTTTACATTATCAGAGGGATATTATTCTTGCTTATTTCTTTGTTGACCTTGCTCCAGGTCACATGTAATAACCCTGAGGAAGCTATAGTGAAGGTTGCAGAAGGCAATGTAGAAACCATAAATGAAGCAATCATCATTAGAGGAGAAGAAGGTGACTAGCATGAGCTAAAGGGTCACTCAGAAGATGCCATGACCCACGCCATTGAAGAATATTGTCATAGAAGATTAGCTCACATCAACTACAAGGAACTACCATACATATGCAAAGTGGTCAAAGGTTTACCAGAACTCATAGGTGACCATGAAGGCGTATGAAATGGATGTGTACAAGGGAAGAACATCAAGAACCGGTTTTCGAAGAGGGACAGCAAGGCAGAAGGAGTGCTAGAACTCATTCACTCAGATGTATGTGGCCCAATTCCATCATCCTCCATTAGTGGGTATGTATACTATGTATCATTCATTGATGATTATTCTCGTAAAGAACTGGATATATTTGAAGTGTTCAACAAGTTCAAGGAATTCAAAGCCTTGATAGAGAACCTTTCTGTAAGGAAGATTAAGATACTCAGGTCAGATAATGGAGGAGAATATACCTCAAAAGAATTCATGAACTTCTGCAAAGATGTTGGGATCAAGATCCCCAACAAAATGGTGTAGCTGAATGGAAGAACAGAACCATACTGGAAGCTATGAAGACTATGATCCATGATCAAGATCTTCCTATGTGCTTATGGGCAGAAGAAACAATGGAAGTTGTTTATGTGCAGAACCGATTTCTCCATAGTGCACTTGGGCTCAAGACACCAGAAGAGATGTTCACCGAAAAGAAGCCAAAGGTAAGCCATCTCAAAATATTTGGATGTCCAGTGTTTATTCATATACCTAAAGAAAAGAGAAACAAGTTGGACCCTTCAGGAAAGAAGGGAATATTTTTGGGATACTGTGAGGTCTCCAAGGCCTTCAGAATCTATATACCAGGTCAACAACACATTGATATCAGCAGGGATGAGACCATTGATGAAGATGCAGCGCTCAAGAAATATAAATTGTGCCAGCTTGAAGAGGTATATGAAGAGGAACCCGTAATCCCCAATGTTGCAATGAGGGAGGTTCCTAGAGCTACAGAACTAGAGAGGGAAGTCATAACTTCCCCTGATGAGGAACTTCTAGAAGACCATGATATAGTAGAAGTGCAAGAACCTCCTCAGATGACAATCCTCCATAAAATAAATCCATCTTGGGCTAGAGAGCTTATTCAAGATGGAGAGAAATATGGTGTTCCCGAAGGAACTACGAGACAGGCGAAAAGACCAAAGCCATTCTCCAGTTATATGACTTTGATGTGTGATATTCTAGAAGAGGAGCCTACCAGCTCTAAAGAAGCCATTCAGAGAAAAGAATGGGCAGATGCCATGACAGAGGAATACCAATCCATAATGAAGAACGAAGTATGGGAAATAGTTCCCAAATCGAAGAATAAATATGGGGTATCCTACAAAAGGCTCTTCAAAATAAAACATGTTGTTAATGGAAGTATTGAGAAGTATAAAGAAAGATTTGTCGCTCGTGGCTTTTCCCAAAAAGAAGGCATTGACTATGAAGAGACATCCGCTCCTGTAGCCAGAAACACTTCGATTAGAACCATCATAGCTCTTGCAGCTAAGATGAAATGGAAGTTGCACTAGATGGAAGTGAAGATAGTTTTCCTAAATGGTATCATCGAAGAGGAAGTGTATATAGAGAAACCTCAAGGATTTGAGGTAGAAGAGAGGAAGTATCATGTCTGCAGATTGAAGAAAGCCTCATACGGAATGAAGAAAGCTCCTAGAGCTTAGTATGGCCATATAGATAGTTTCTTGACAAGCTTAGGCTTTACAAAGAGTAAAGAAGACTCAAATCTCTACTTCAAAATTATGGATAATGAGCCAGTAATCTTACTGCTATTTGTGGATGACTTATTCTTAAGTGGAGAAGAAAAGCTCATCGTTGAATGTAAAAGGAGACTTTCCTCTGAATTTGAAATGAAAGACCTTGGCCTAATGCATTATTTCTTAGGTCTTGAGGTATGGCAGAGTCCAAAGAGGATATTCCTTAACCAAGTGAAGTACACGGTCGAGATATTAAAGAGATTCGACATGCTGGAATGAAAACCCATGAATACACCCATGGAAGCGAAGCTGAAGCTGTTGGTCAATACTTCGTCAGATTTGATTGATGCCATACTATACAGATAGATTATTGGATTGTTGATGTACCTAATGAACACCAGACCAGAAATTTGTTTTTCCGTGAACACCTTGAGTTAGTTTCTAGTAGAACCCATACGTGTTCACCTAATGGCTGCAAAACATGTGATGAGGTACCTTAAAGATATGATAGATTATGGTCTTAGTTATGACGGAGATCATAATTTAACATTGAGTGGATACACTGATTTAGATTGGGTAGGAAGCATTGCTGACAGAAAAATCACTTCCGGATGTTGTTTCAGTTTGGGATCAGCCATGATTTCATGGTAGAGTAGGAAGTAATCTAGTATTTCTCTCAACATAGTAGAAGCAGAGTACATTGTCGCATGTTCTGCTAGCTGCGAAGCTATATGGATTCAAAGGTTGTTGACCGGTCTATTTGACCTAGAGATGGAAGCAACCATGATCCTATGTGACAACGAAAGCTGCATAAAGATGATAGAGAATCATGTATTCCATGACAAGTCGAAGCACATAGAGATTCACTATCATTACATCTGTGACATGGTGTAGAGAGGAGCCTTGAATCTCCTGTATGTTAGCACAGATGAACAAGTTGTTGATGTGTTGACTAAACCTCTATCTCATGTAAAGTTTGAACACTTTTGAGATAAGCTTGGTATAGTCTGAAAGGACCCTCCCTGAAAGGGGGAGTATATATGATTCCTTGCTTCTGACCTCGCTATTAGACGTAAAGCAAGATGATTCCTTTCTTCTGACCTCGTTGTTAGATGTAAAGCAAGATGATGTGTGTGTTCCTTGCTTCTGACCTCGCTGTTAGATGTAAAGCAAGATGATGTGTGTGTTCCTTACTTCTGACCTCACTGTTAGACGTAATGCAAGATGATTCCTTTCTTCTGACCTCGCTATTAGACGTAAAGCAAGATGATGTGTGTGTTCCTTGCTTCTGACCTCGTTGTTAGACATAAAGCAAGATGATTCCTTGCTTCTAACCTAGTTGTTAAACGTAAAGCAAGATGATGTGTTCCTTGCTTCTGACCTAGTTGTTAGACGTAAAGAAAGATGACGTGTTCCTTGCTTCTAACCCAATTGTTAGACGTAAAGCAAGATGATGTATACCTTGCTTCTGACCTAGTTGTTAGACGTAAAGAAAGATGTGACTTGCACTGAGCTACGAGCTTAACAACTATGACATAGAGCCAGTCTAGTACTGTGATGGGCTAGCCTAGTGCTGTGATGAGGTATCATTTTTTATACCGATACATATTGATGCAGATGATGATGGCATTCTTTCAAGAATGACGATGCTCCTGATGAAGAAAATTTTTGATGATTTATAGATATGCTAGCCAAGGTTATATTGATGATGCCGTCCTCCCACCTAATGTTGTTGATGATGTTGTCCTCTCTCTCTCACATGATGTTGCTGAAGAATACCATTCTTGTTAAGGGGGAGTGTTAAAATAATTTAATTGAGAAGAGTATTCTTATTATTATTGATATTTTAATCATAGGATCAATCCCCATTATGGATTGATCATGTAGGATATTGTAATAGGACCAAATCCCGTTTTACGGATTGGTCAAAAGACAACTGTAATAGGAAGAATAAGAAGTCGGCCCCAACAGTTAATTAAGAGACCCAGAAATATAATAAAGGTGGGTTTACCCACCCGGATTGAGAAGTCAGCCCTAACAGTGAAGAGACGCTTCACACATGCTAGAACTTGTATAAATAAAGGAGGCTAGCACCTCATTTGAAAACAACTCACTTGCTTAGTTTGAGATCCAAGTTCTAATCTGTTACCGACAAAGGAGAGAGAGAATGGTGCATATCTTGGAGAGGACTTTCTGTTTTAGCATAGAGATCTCTTGGCATTGTAATGGGTTATCTATATTAAGGAAGTTTTGTTGGGTTTTCTTCCCCTAGAGGGTTTCCCAGGATAAATGTTGTGTCTCTTGTGAATTTGTATTTCTCAGTGATCTTGTTCTTATGTTGCTATTATCTATTGAAATGCAAAGAACTATAATAATGGCATAAACATTAACATAAACTGGGGTTCAAGCATGGTCATTCTTCCCCTTACTACCCCCAAGAAAATGGACAAGTAGAGGTCGTGAACAAGTCTCTCAATATCATTTTGTAGAAAACTTTCAGCCAGATAAAATCTGACTGGCATATCATGCTATATCCCACACTTTGGGCATACCGAAACTCTGTCAAGACTACCACCAGTTTTTCTCCTTTCGAGTTAGGACATGGTGTTGAGTCGATCTTAACTATTGAATGTGAAATCCCTTCTCTTAGATTGGTAGTTGTGCTCCTACCTAACACGTCTGATCTCGAATGATGCCTCGTACACCTAGAGAGTCTCCATGAGAAGCATGGAGATGCCTCTACGGCTATCAAAGTGAATAAATGACGTGTCAAGGTCCAATACCATAAGTATGTATGTCCTCAGTTGTACAATGAGGGTGAGTTTGTCCTTCTCTATGATCAAGCCAAAGAACCACTAGGGGCAAGAAAGTTCAAACCCATGTGGCACGATCCCTATATCGTGCGGCGTGTCTTAGAAAAAGGATCCTATGAATTGGAATATTATGAAGGGAACATGTTTGTTGAGCCTAGGAATGGGATCTATTTGAAAAGGTATTATGTTTGAGCCCCAATATTGGGCGTAACTCTTTGTATACTAATGTAATTTAGTGTGTATATATTTCCCCTTTATTTTCACCTTCATCTTGATTATCAATTTTTCCCTTGGTTGGTAGATGTCAACAAAGTCTTCGGTCTACTTAGGCTAGTTTTCATACACAGAAATTAACTTCGGCCTCTTGGGTTTTTTACTCACCCAAGGGTCTACTCATGTCTTTAGGTGGCGTATGTCTAGGGCCATCCACGAATAATGTGGCCAAATATAGCGTCATTATAGAACTTTGTGTGATGTCATTTCATATGGTATTATCTCTTTGGAGGTTCCCCTAAAATCCCAATTAGTAGTATGTCAGTGGAATGAAAGTTACCGCGTGCATGACCATACATTACTCCGACGATTTCTACGGGTACGACTATTGGAAATACAGTTTGATTTTATTACTTATCAAGACATACCTAGGAGTTCTAATTATGTATCTGATGCAATATGCTAATTTCATTTTAGATTGGCATTTGTCACACAACTAAGGAAAGAAAACATTCTCATCAATGTACACATTTTAATAGAAGTAAAGCCAAAGAACCATGTTTTTATATATATTTAAAAAAATATGATGTTTATAGCACAAAATTGGCCCTAACACCCTCAATATACATATACAGTCGGTCATATAAGATTCATGACATATATGTCTGGGGCGTCGGTTGAGTGTCATGATAGAAAACTACGACATTTGTGAGACACCAAAAGCATCGGACCCAAGCATGGGGCATGCCTACCACTTGTCGTTGCATATCCTACAACACATCCTCCACCTTAACCATCATAATCCTTTGTGTCAAATGAGACAAGTTTCCCTGCAAGTTTTGAAGGACTCTCTTTGCATCTCCTCCCACTGCCTCATCTCCCCGGTGCCTCCGAAAATGTCATGGAAGTCCATCCGGTCATCGCCGACCTATGTCTGCATCACACACATGTCTAATTAGTACTTAACATCATCGAGAAACATTTTTGATTTCCTATACAAAAATACAAAAAACAAATGAAATATTTAAAAAACATTGAGATACCTATGTCTCTGTAGGCGGTCCCTGGTGGTAATGGCATGTCAGGGTCCCCCCTTAAGTCGATCCCTACATAAGACTAGTCATCCAAAGCTATGACCTGTTGTCTCCACCAATAGAAGAAGTCATTGTTGGCACCCTACCTCCTTCTTGTTGTCTCATCACCTCGGTCCACCGTGCCATGGCTAGTTCGTGAGGTCCACGTAGAATGATCTCAACTCTAGGTCCCAAACCTAGAACCTGCTCGAAGAAAAAACTAAACAAGATAGAAGCGAACTCGAAGTTCCTCTTACTACCCTATTTTCATTCTGTCAACCAACTCTTCATGTTAGCCAGTAGTGAGGTGCACTAGTCGTACACCATGGGTCTCAAGAAATCTAGTGAGTAGAACATAAGAAGCCTCGATGCCTAGTCCAAATAGGTCAATCCTGTGATCTATTTCAAAATGAGGACAAGAATATTGAGGCTTAGATTGTTTATCGCTCGAATGGGGATTTGACTCTCGACCTTCCCGGTTCCTGCAATGCAATGAGATTCTATATATTCCTCTATTTTCATACCGCTCCTAGATCCCACGGCTTTGAGGTTGACCACCTCACCCCGATGCAACAACACTGTCAAGAAATAAATGTTCTTGACTTCAATCCTTAATGGTTTTCCATCAAGGTTGAAGCTCCCACTATCTGGATCCTAGTAATCCACGAGCAACTATAGCAATCTCACTTGGGCCCTCATCCCGTTGAGAGCCCAAAAATTATATAGCCCACATATTTTCAAGGCTATTTGGGCCCCTGGATCTCTCTCCACAACAACATCTACCTCCTCATGTTCCCTTTACCTCCACTCTAGCACCATCATGTAAGAGAAAAGTCCCTTTTCTAACTTAGCAACCACTAAAAAACAATGTTTAAGGACATATATGTGGTCTGTAGTGGTCACAGTTGTGTATAGGGTTGAGTATATGTTGGATGTATTTTATACAGCCTCGTATAATCATGTGTATATGCCACCCGATGAACGGTAGCCTGTGTACACTTAAAGTTTTAATTTGCACCCTAAATAACTTAACAATTGGAACCTAATTATAGAATCTAATCCACCGAACAAAAATAAGAGGGGAAGACGAATTACCTGGTCCAGATTCTTGGCGATTCCATCACTTGTAGCTCCCGCAATCACCAGTTGAATTTCGAAGGTATTTTGGTCCAAAATACACTATTTGGGTAAAAAATACAAATGATATAGTAAATTTGGATTTTTTACTATTTATAGAAAAATTTTACCCACTTTGTATAGTTTCGAACAATATTTTCTCCTAATTGACTAATACTACAGTGGATTGAGTTGGTTTTTGTAGCTTTATCCAAGGATTCTTGTGGTTTTCAGCATTATGTCGCATGTTTGTAACTTTGGACAGGTATTTTTGCTACCCAACATATAGGATAGGTATCCATTCCATCATACACACTTGCATTGTCCTATGACCATCACTCATATGCCTTAGGTACAAACCCATTTTATAGTGACACAGAACCTTCTATATGCTACTAGAAGTGTCGTTATCGAATGGTAGAGACTTACCTAACATGGATACTCTAGTTAGATCCTCTGCTTCATTCGGTGCCCATGCAGATATTTGTATCCGTAGAACCAGGAGTCCCTTATAGATAATACATGACTTTATTTCGAACCTCATTTATCAGTCATAAACATGTTGAACTATACCTAGAGGAGTCCCAAGCGAGTTTGATTTAAGCTCTTTTCCGATTCATTTTCAAAAAGTGAAAATATTTCCGAGTGAACTTGTCTCTTTCACACTCGTAAATTGGATTTGAAAGGAAATCTATTTGGTGCAAGTTTATCCCTTTTTTAAACCAAGTAGAGTAAGATTACGAAAAATGACAATTTTTGGCGTTAAGTTGTGATTGCATCTCATGCCCTTACTTGCAGTATTGAGCCTATTGTTGTTTCTCTCTTTTGCGTTATAAGTCATTTACCTCAATAGTTTGCATCCTCAACCAAGAAGAACCTTGTTTATATCCTTTGTAGCTTGACACCCTGTACCCAGGAGGAAACATTCGCCCGAGTGTCCATCTCTCGCATGCACCTCCTTGCATTGAGCATAGGTATGTTCCACTGCTGGAACTATTTTTTATTACTTGTGACACTTGTTTCCTCCTCTATATCATAGCATTCATTTGGCTATGAAAAAAAAAAAAAAAGACGAGCATGAAGGGAGTATTATCTTATATTGGCAACGATCATGTCACCTTTGAACGTAGCACAAAATTTTTGAGTCCATTTATCATCATAATTTTGGGTTTAGCATGACCTTAGGAATATGAGATCATTACATAGAGTTTACTTCTTCGAATGGTTACTCTTCGAGTACCTATGGAGAGTTTGATTGATGCCTCCGCATATCAAGGTTTCATCATTGATTCTATGCTGCCAGATTCTTCCATATATCTCATGATCTTGTTCAAAGGATGTCTATCAACATGTGTCAGCCATTCCTTAGAACTATTGACTTTGCATGTTCACCATACCCTCAGTCTATCTCGAAATCACATTAATTTGTATTCCTATTGTGCACCCTGGTCCTACTTTCTTCATTGGTAGGTAACCTTGAACCCAAGAGTCGACATTTCATCATTGGTCGTTGACTGGGTGGTTTCCCTTGTGTTCGATGGCAAGACATCTATTCACAAATTGGTATTCGTGCAGTGTCTTGGATCCCATTATCCCTATTCGTGGTTTCCTCGCCTTTGTCAGTAGTTTTCCTCATTGGTTGTTATTCAGAGGGTCATTTTCATGTACTGCTTGCACCTGGCACACGTGAAAGACACACGGGGTCATTGGTTCGTGAACATGTTCTTCTTCTAATTTCCTCCAAATCATCAAGATCTTGCTTTGTACCTCATGCTCGATGATGAGAGATGCCTTAATGCTCTCCTTTCAGCAGGTCTCCTTCTATCGAATTCATCTCATATATTTTGGAGATGATACCCAGAGTCCTATGAGTACTTAGAGGCTTGTAGTCATTAGTGGTAGGTTCTCTCACCATCGATAGTTAGGAATACATCAATGTCTCCTGATCGATCAATTCTTCAACTGTTCGACCCCGAAATCCCTTATTCACACTTGTAAGAATGTACTCAGTGCCTTGATACCTACTTTCACCATCGATAGGTTGTCTCTCATTTTTTAACAATATACCTCAATGACCGGTAATCAAATGAAGTCTCATTGTGTTCGACCTCAACTCTTTTATTCACACGATGTAGACTTGAACCTTTAGAGAATTGTGTAGAATACTTGAAGACATCAGTTTATAGTCGCAGCTTCCCTGAGCTCTTGTTACCTTTCATTGGAACATTACCTGTGTGACTTCAGTGATCATGGGAGATCAGATTGTACTCCATTGTATATATCTTCAAATTGATTTTGATATTGGTTTTACTGGGCCTTGTTCATGACTATGATAGCCTTTGACATGTTACCACCTTTGTATTGCCTATTCATGGCCACGAACAACTGTTTGGTATATTTTCACATGAATCTGTAGTGTAATTCAAATTGGTAGCCATGTATGCAAAGTCAGTACAAATTGTAATGAGAAACTAGTTTGTCCAGCTGAGTCCCCATTACTCTACTTATGGGTTATATAATGTATGTCAACCATCCCAGATACTCATGTGACCTCACACATTAGGGGGCATCTGTTATAGCAAGATTTTCCTCACCCTATGCAAACTTGCACATAGGGTCTTTTTCCATGTCCCTGTGCAAACCTGAAGTCCCTTTTTGCAAATCCCAGAGCTAAAAATATTATTTTTCCACTTATACACACCCTGCCTATATTACAACATGCATATACACATGTTGCACCACTACATCTCGTGTACATCGAGCTTTCTGCCCAAAATTAAAAAATGGTGTTGGGTTTCCATGTCAGGTCATGAGATCCATGATCCTTGACCTTCCATATACTGGAAACGTTCTGAAGAGACCCTTCAGTTCCACTTAAAGGATACAAATAGGCCAAATCCGAGTTATGGAAAAGGGGAGAAGAATTCAACTTTGAGAGCAAAGTTACTCTCAAGAAATTATTCACTTCATATTGAGTCTGCATCCCTTTGTCCTTTAAGTCTAAACACATTGTTCAACCCCCAAGCTCTTCCCTTATTGATTGAGAATGTCATTGTCTCTCTTATATGAGCTTTCCCTTGGTGGAGGCCCAGCTGGAAGGAACTTAGTTTCTCAGTTCCAAACCGTGCTGACATGGAAGTTTGTAACTTATTCACTTCTCTTGATTACATTTTAATAAAAATATGTTTTTTTCATCCAATTAATATCTTACGAATATTTGAATTGTAATTCCATGGGTGTATTTGTTATGAATATTGATGGATTGTGCTATTGAATGTCCTAACATTATATATTATCACCATATGCTTGCGTTTCTTAGTTGTTGAGGACTAGTTGCAGCTGTATTTCTTTGAGTCAAGTGCTCAACGGTGGACTTCATCGAACATCTGGACGAGGTAGGCCTTTTATCTTGTCTTGCTAGCATATTTGTTTATATAACGTACTTGAGATTAGAGTTGATTTCTGCAGTCATTTCCGTCTATTGTGGTTTACCCCTAGCCATAGAGAGATTTTCCTCGTAACAACATATCCTATTAGGTGGCTTGAAAATGAAGTCATTGAAGAGATGAAAGCCAAGACCGTAGACCGTGAAGTTGGATTCATGATTCTTCAATACATATATTCCCAGCTCAGTGTCTGGAGTTTCCAATCTATTTTCATGGATGTCTGTGAAACCCTATATGCCAATGTTTCATAAAAACCATTTGCAGGACTATTATTATTCTATACTTGGGGATTTTCTAGGTTGCCTCCACCTGCAAAACCAACAAAGTGTCTTCATTATGGTTGAATTCAGGTCTAAATTCAACAAACCATATCCCAGTCCCGTGCATGGAACTTCTAATCTTTTTTATGGATATATGTGAAGCCTTAGAAGCCAACATTTCATACAGAACATTCAGACTGCTATTATGCTATTCTTGGGGTTGTTCCAGACCACTTCCCCTTGTAAATAAAACACAATGCATTCACAATGGTGGAGTTTAGGCGTCGATTCCAGGAAGAGATACCAGTGGTTTTTGCCACCAAAACTTTAACAATCACAAAGTCTACATTAATACCACTTCGCAAGGTTTCAATTTATTTTTTTCTATGTCGTTCACATCACCATAAGAGAACATAGGAGAACATAGGGAGGTGTAGTATTTTTGAAATAATAGGGCTCAACAACAAGAGCATCTTATAAAACTATTTAAAGACACAACATGTCACTTACAAAGAATTAAATCTAAGTGGAGAGATAACAATCATTCCTCCCAATCACCCAAAATACATCAAATAAACATGTTAATATTTTGTTATTTATATATTTTAATTATGAAAAAATATTTTAAAATTTAATAAAAACTTATTTTTTATATAAATTCACCATATTATGATTTTAAAATAAAAGTCGAAAACAACAATCCCACATAAGGATTAAATAAGTGATTAACTAAAGAAATCGAACATTAAGAATATTAACACGATGCTAGTTTCATAAAATGTTTTCATGCAACCAGTTCTGATATGGCGGGGAGATCTTGACCATGCAAAAAGTACATCTCATTGAACATATAGCTACTAAACACTATAAGACAAAACTCTTGAACAAAATAAAAAAAAAAAAATAATGTCAAATATGGAAAAAGTTAATGTAATTTCATAGTTTTTAAATAAGAAAAACAAAAAAAATTATTATTTAAAGTTAGGGTTTTACAAACATTTCAAAGCATATCTTGAATATATGTATATCGTTGTAAAAACAAAAACTAACTTGACATAATAACTGCATTCCATACATTTATTTATAAAAAATATCTAAATAATAAAACCTTGTTTAAACAATAATGAAAATAAAATTATATAATAATTTATTTTCACTTTTATGTATTTATTTAGGTTTTGTTTAATTATTTTATGTTTTGGTATTTTGATCAGAATTAGAAGATATAAATTTGTACTAAATCACAATTTTTTGTTATTTAAATTGCATTTCTAAATACAGAAATATATTCAGCGTGCTAAAAATCCTTTAAAAATTAAATTTATATAGAATCAACCACTCAAATATACAGATCCAACAATTTTTAACCAACAAAATTAAACAAAAAAAATATCCACATAAAAATTCCAAAACTTAAAAGATTTAGACTATTATCTATTAATTAAATAAAAAAACTTGATATCATGTATCTCATTAAAAATTCATGAGTATTAAAGAACTTGATCAACTAATCACTTTCAATGAGCTGAATATTGACATCCTGTTAAAACATCACTCCATAATTTTATTTTATGTAAATATTGGCAACCTAAATAATAACACGACTCAAAGAAAAACAACAATAATAACAGTGTTCAAATCAAATCAGAACAAAAATAACAAGGGTTGCATGGCAACGCAGTCCCTGCCGAGTTAGTTGGGAAATACATGTTGAACATCATAGATACATTTAATCAACATAGATACATTTAACTGCAGATTTAATAAGGATGTCGAGTTAGTTGGGAAATACATGTTGAATAACATAGATACATTTAAATGTAGATTTAATAAGGGTGGAGAAAATAAAAAAACTTCTTTGAGATTAATTCTTCTTTTTATACGACAAAAACTTGAGATTGAGATTGAAAATTATTATGGTATGTATGGTCTTTAATACCATCACGGTACTATGTCTACAAAAGAATTAAATCTTAATGCCCTATTACTCTGGGTACTTGCAATACAATGAAAGTTTGATAAGCGGAATGTGTGTGTATGTATATAAAATGAACTATGTTAATATTGATCAACATATATTAAAGTAAATCTATAATGTTCATTAAAGATGGTGCAGTTCCTACCGAACTTGTTTGAAATTGGAAAGATGGTGAAATGCAATTTAATGGAGGACCCTTAATAAGGTAGAAAAATTCTAATGTTGAGGTATGAGTACATTAGTATTCCAATGTTGTAGTATGACTACATTCAATTTTGTGAATTTGATAGAAAATTATAATTCAAGACTAGAGTAGAACGTTGCCATTTGAATTTTAATCTGATGGAAGATGTCTTATTCTGTGGTGCTGGCAAGTTAGGAGCCCTAAGCTATGAGACAAGAACCTTATTAAACCTATATAAAGTGATTATAGGTCTTACTCTGTGGGGTTGGCCAAATGTTGGGAGGCCCATGCTATGAGACAATAACCTTCCCGAAATCTTATCTAAAGTAGCTTCTAGCATGTCCTTTTCTTTTGACCCATAAGAGACAAAATCCCTGCTTTGGCAAAGGTAAATTGTCTGAGTATTAGCCACAACTCTTAGTGCTAACAATTTTGTATGTACATAGAAAGAACTTCTTCCCTTGATCCAGAGGTACCCCAAGGATGGTTGTAACCATAGCAAGGTGGTAACCCGAGGGTAGTAAAGTCTAGCATTGAACCGCGCCATGAATTTTGTCAGTTAGATACCCTAGGGATTGAAGTGTAGCGAGAGAGTTCTCATGGCCTCTTGTATCATATTAATTACCCCAGCTCAGTGGGAATCTTCCCATTCTGGGATTATCCGATGGTTGGGTGGGAAAAGTGTCATGGCAATCTTGTTCACTTTTCGTCCAAGATAAGTGTTGAGATTTTGTAATGCAATATGAATTATGTCGTTCAATTAATGATGTGCCTTATGTTCACTGCATCGCTTTATCCATACAATCTTATGTCAGTTGATTGATTGTAACATTCATTGCTACATTAGCTAGTGCAACTAGAGTAGTATGTTAGTTGATTAATTGTAACATTCATTGCTACATTAGCTAGTGCAAGTAGAGTAGTAGCATATTCCCATTAAAGCATGTGAACTAACAAGGAGCAGAATATGGAAATAGAACCTGAGGATCCATTTGGTGCAGGAAAGTTGTTTCTTGCAACTAGCATGATTATGATGACTCATGTGTAACTAAGGCAAGGAAAACCAGGGGAGTAACCTCAACAAGATAAGTGAACTGAGGAGTAAACTCAGGCTATCAATCCCATGGTATGGAGGAGAAGAAGCTCTCCCAAAGTGAAAATTCCACCCTCTTTCTTGGGATGAAGTGGCAGGAGACTAAATGAAGGTTCACTCTCGTGAAGTGGAAGGGGACTAAGAGACCTGCCAAATTCCTCCTCGGCTTGGACAGTAAGGTTGAGAAACATAAGGATTCTCAATGCAGATCGAGAATAAATTAAAAATAGTAACTCAGAATCCCAACGTAGTTGATATGCATTCTCAGTAGCACCTCCAAGACTAGATTGGTGAAGTAAATTTTGTTGGAAGGGATATTACTGTTGGACTGCAAGAAGGTCCTGGAACCCCGCTTTTTCTTTCAAACTGAAAGTGTTGTGACACTAGCATGACTGTTCCATATTTTTCTCCTGGGACAAAGAAAAATAAGTGTCTGCTGAGTCCTGACAAGTATTCCAATCTACATTGTCTTAGAAGAAACAGGACCTCGATCCATAGAAAGAGATTCAAGTTTCTTGGTGAAACATAGTCGTAGTGCAACTGAGCATAATGGAGTCAAAAGTACAACTAATCGTTGTAAGTCTGAGATAATATGAAATGTTAACTCGGTAATTGGACAGGCTTAGTTGTCTTATATATTTTCATTAAATTGATTCAATAAAATAGCCCATATGCAGATGCAAAATTTTCACATCATGTTGCAATTTTTTAGATGATAAAAAATGGCATCTGGCCAAGCTCAATGTTTTGTCCAGGATTTTCATTAATGAAGTACTAAAAGGTCCCATGTCTTTAGGATATCTAATTTATCATAGTTAAACATCCATTGCTTTCGCTAGGCCTGAGTTTCAAGCCACAGTGATTAAATCTACTTGATTGATAAGAGGTCAAATTTGAAGGATAGGCATAACCTTCATCCTAAATACAGCGAGTCAATTGCAGAGTTGAAACAAATTTATCCACGTAAAACAACAGGAATTCTGACAGCACATTACAAAACTGATGATTTCATCGTGAATACAGCTAGTCAACTGCAGAGTTGAAACAAATTTATCTACTTAAGACAACTGGAATCCTGACATCACATTACAAAATTGATGATCATATGACTGATTCTCACACCCGGGCCTGCCCAATTCAAATTTGGGAATAATTCAGGACCAAAATTCAGTGAATTTAGGATAACTATGTCAGGACTCTAAATCCATCTCGGCAACTTCAACCTGCTTAATCTTATGAAAGTGCATAAATTTGACAGTCTTATAATAATTTTTTTGGCCAGAAGAGATCAAATTCAACAGAATCACATAATTTTTAATCTGCCTTCTATTTTTAGCAAAGACCATTTTAAGTAATCGCTTGATATGAAAATAAGGTAAATCTAAATTCATGTAAATGATCGCCCAGAGATAAAGATTAACAAGTACAGTCTAAACCCTACACAAAAATGACTTCTGAAAATCGCAATCTAAATTCATGTAAATGATCGCCCAGAGATAAAGATTAACAAGTACAGTCTAAACCCTACACAAAAATAAACATTCAGATAAACCTCCACAACAATAAACCTCAGAATTGTATTTCTATGTCTGATGTTGACAAATAAGTAAAAAATAACAAGAGAAGTTAACCTGAATCCGCTGGGCTTTACTCAAAAAACCTAAAGGGGCAGATAAAATCATCGGCATATATTTAGGGATTTTCAGATTTCGTGGTGAATTACGAAGTTGGTAATTAACCATTTTCGAACTGGCAATGGGAGACCATCCCTACATATGCACGTACCTGGTTGGCTGGTCCTTTTTGTGTGGTCGGCGATGGAAAAAGCAACATTTTTATTAAATTAAAAAAATACTTCTTGATCTTGACATGCAAGATTAGCGTTAATGGTTAATGTTAAAGCCCACACGCGCATTCATTTTCAAGATTATTATATTCCCATTACTCCTCGTCCACATTGATCCTCTCAATCATTTATTCCCTTGTCATAACTTGTTACCACGCGCGAGCTTAATGTCATGTTCAAGGGTATGCATTCAACCTTGCGGTTGGTATTGTGGCTCAGCTGCTCTGTTTCTGTCTCTGTAACTCTCCTAAGTGTTCCCTCTGTAGTTTGCCCAGTGTTCCAATCCTCGGACAGGTTCTTTTTCGTACATTTCTGAACCAGTATTCTTGATAATAAACTCAGCGTTTTGCTTTTTCTTTCTGTGTATTACTGCATGGACTTTCCGGGCTTTAAATAATGGACTTTGAGACAGGAATGCTTGTCTGTAAGGAAACAGATGTTTGCCGACAGTGGTTTTGAGGTTACTGAGCGGAGCTTTGTAGCAATGGCGGAATGCTAGAGCTTGTCTTGAGCTGTACATGCATGCTTGCTCAGAAGCTTTGTAAGAATGGCGGAATGGCAGAGCTTGTCTTGAATGCATGCTTTTCTGAGCAGTTCGATATCCTTGCTGTAATTCAAGCTCGCTGCATACGTTAATTCTTGCTAATTTTCTGTGAAGGGAAGCCTTGCAATACAAGACCATAGTGTTCGCTCTGCCGTTTGCTATATATTGCGTCCAAGATGGCAGAATCTTCTGCCAGGAAGAAAAGAAGCAACAATGAGGGCTACGTTGGAGTTCCCTCTAAGATGAAGCTCAAGGCTGAACTCGAGGTGAACAAATTCTTGTTCAGGGTTTTGCTTCCAAATTGTCTCAATTTAACACTTGAGTTGGAGAATGCCGACGAAAATATGTCTGTGGCCGAGTTTGTCCGCACCGTCAGAAGAAAAGCGGAGAAATAACCCCTCGAAAAGGGCTCCCGAAAAATCCATTGGGGACCAAGTCTACGAGGAAAACACCATGGGTGAGCGAATCGAAGATGGGAAGATCATATGCCAGGATTCTCGCAAGAAGACCATGACCATAGCCCTGCAGGTTCATCTCTGAACATCCTCTAAACTATTTTTTAGTGTTTTTTTATAAGTAAACAGAAATGAATTTATTTCTGTGTTTAGAAAAGAGTTTCATGGTTTGCCCAAAGTGCATCAACAAATATTTCCATATCTACATATTATTTACTGGAAAGGTAACGTTCTTAGATAACAAAGACTTCTTCCGAATATTTAACAACATTTTATTTATATATTAAGAAGACACATTTTATTAATATATTAAGAAGACACTACTCAATCCTCTGTTTTTTGTTTTATAATGTTTGACGGAATGGTGGTATAAACAGTGTCCACAGATACCAAGTAAATTCTTATATATGTGTAATGTTTTCCTGTTTTAAATATTAAAATTTGTATGCAATTTTCTTTATAATACTATGCTTAAAGAAATTTTGTGGAAGAAAATAAAAATTTCCACGTCAATCATGCAACTTTATTTTTGTTTTATAATGTTTGACAGAATGGTGGTATAAACAGTGTCCACACATACCAAGTAAATTCTTATATATGTGTAATGTTTTCCTGTTTTAAATATTAAATTTTAGTAGTAGGCATAGAGGTTTTTTTAACATATAAATATTTAACTAACCAATACCAAATATTAAATACTTTCTTGGGTAGAGATTTCATCAACCATACTTGGTTTGATGGCATTTCACTAATCATCTAACCATATTAAAATTTGCATGCAATTTTCTTTATAATACTAAGAAAATAAAAATTTCCACGTCAATCATGCGAAAGTATTGCATGTGGAACTGCCCCAAGAGTACACTTTTCAGACAGCATTGGCTGATTTAATTGTATGCCGAGCTTTGAAGCACTGGGTTCAAAGCAAAGTGTTGGAAGAAGTAAAGTCGCAATAACATTTTAAACCTATTAACATTTTAAACTTATTAGTCAATAAAATTTTAACAAATATATATATATACAAACATCCAAGTTAAACATTTCACTTTCTGGAAAATTATAAAATCAAATCTAAACTAATAACTAATATGAATTCAACGATGAACTCAACTAATAACTAATATGAATTCAACGATGAACTCATGACTATAGTCCCTGGGCCTTTAGGCAGGGACTAATAACACTACTCAAATCAAATTAGTAGTAACATTAACAACAGAAATAATAACACTACTCATTGAATCAAAACAGAAATAATAACACTAATCAAATCAAATCAGTAGTACCAGTACTTGTAAAATGAAGCCAAAGCCAAGCTAGGCCTAATGTGTGACATCACTCCACAAGTGAGCCAAAACTAAATCAAATGAAAAAGAATCAAAATGTACAGGTCGCTCTATAACTGCTTGACCAGTTGTAAGCACCGATATCTATTCTTGATCATTCAAGCAATTCTGTGTGGTTGGCAATGATAGGAGATAGGCAAGAGCTCGCTTGCTGCTGTGAATTTTTTTCTCCCCGATAACGACTTGACCACCATTTTGAAAGTAGATTCTCCAGCCAGAACCTCTTCCATGCACAAACCATTGGAATTGAACATATGGTATTTAGATTCAGGCTGCAGTAACCACATGACATGAAATATAGAATTGTTTTCTAGTTTGGATGACTCATTCCAGACCAAGGTTACACTTGGAACAGATATCCAAGTCACTGTCTTAGGCAAAGGTAGTATAAATATTTTAACCAGACAAAGAGAAGAGAGAGTTATGTCTGATGTATATTATATTTCTGGTTTGAAGCATAATCTGATGAGTACAGGACATCTGTTACAAAAATGATACAGAAATACATGGAATATAATCACTGTGTGACTATGGATAAAAGCCCAAGCAATTTACTTATTGCAAATATCTAGATGACAAGTAACAAAATGTTCCCATTGACATTAAAGCTAGCCAAGAAGAATAACACAACGCAAACTGTTGACAAAATAAAATATGTGTAGTTAGAGACTGCATTTATAGCAGAAAGTGTGCATAGTACTAATGAAGAAAATAGTGTTCGCAATATCAAGAAAGGAAAAAATGGCGCAGAGATGAAGGCAACATTCAAGTCTGAAACACATGATGACTCCTGGCTATGGCATTTCAGATTTGGACATTTGAACTTTGGAGGTATGAAGCTGCTACACACAAAGGATATGGTAAAAGGATTACCATTGGTTGATAAACTAGAAAGGATATGTGAAGGCTGCATATTTGGCAAGCAACACAGAGAATCATTACAGTCGGCAAGTCTTACAGAGAAAAAGATCCACTAGAAATAATACATTCAGACATCTGTGGACCAATGAAAACTCTGTCTATAGGAGGGAGTACTTATTTTCTAACATTCATTGATGATTTATCAAGAAAGACATGGATTTATTTTCTAAATCATAAATATTACGTATTGGGTTGTTTTTAGCAGTTTAAATCACTTGTGGAGAAACAGAGTGGTTATTACATCAAGTGTCTGAGAACGGATAGAGGAGGAGAATACATGTCAAGAGAATTTCAGAACTTTTGTAAAGATCATGGCATCTACAAGAAATTTACCGTGTGATACATGCCACAACAGAATGGTGTTGGAGAAAGAAAGAATAGAACCATCATGGGAATGATGCGCAATATGTTAACAACCAAACATTTGTCAAATGAGTATTGGGTTGATGCAGTAGCAACTGCAGTATACATCTTGAATAGTTGTCTGACAAAGAGTGTGAAGAATAGAATTTCTCAAGGAGTATGGATAGGATCAAAGCATAATGTGGCGCATTTAAGAGTTTTTGGTTGCGTCGCATACGCACATGTTCCATATGAACTTAGAAGAACGTTGGACAACAAATGACATAAATATATTTTTGTTGGGAATTCTGAAGAAACAAAAGGATACAAGTTGTATGACCCAATCGCAAGAAAAGTCATAATCAGCTGTGATGTTCAGTTTGTAGAGAATGAAGCATGGGATGGAACCATAGAAAAGACAGTAAGGATAATTGATACAATGGAGCATAATGACATAGAGGATGAAGTGTTTCAAACACCATACATAGGACAGTGCGCAACTCCGTCTACACCTGGCAATGCAACGCAAATTACCGTGCATAATACTCCAGTAAGAACAACAAGTGCGCAGTCTACACCTAGAGTGCACTAAACACCAACAAGCAATCTGAGTACTTCTACATCTCCAGATCCAACATTAGCAAGTTTGTTACTAGGAAAGACAAGAAGTTTGCACGACATCTATAATGAAGACTCAACAAATTCATTCTCATTTTTTTCTCTGTTTTCACAAATAGATGATCCATTAACTTTTGAAGAAGCTGTCAAAGAAGATGTATGGGCACAAGCCATGGATGAAGAAATCAGATGCATAGAGAGAAATCAAACATGGAAATTGGTAGATGTACCTGATAATAAGGATGTCATAAATGTCAAGTGGATTTATAAAACCAAGCAAGATGCAGAAGGAAAAGTACAGAAGTACAAGGCAAGATTAGCTGCGAGAGGCTTTACATAGCAACCTGGAATTGATTACAATGAAACATTTGCACCAGTTGTACGCATGGACACAATCAGAACAATGTTAGCAATTGCCACGCAATACAAATGGCTAGTTTATTAGATGGATGTAAAGTCAACATTCTTGAATGAAAACTTAGAAGAAGAAGTATACGTGGAACAAGCACAAGGTTATGAGGTTCCAGGACAAGAAAACAAAGTATACATATTAAAGAAAGCATTGTATGGATTAAAGAAAGCTTTGAGAGATTGGTACAGTCACATAGATTCCTATCTCACACAGAACATATTTCAGAGAAGCGAAAATGAGACAACATTGTACATCAAATCAAATCAGTAATGTAATGTGTCAATTATTTGTTTGTGTGTGGATGATTTGATATTTACAGGTGACTTTGGCATAGAAGATTTCAAGTCAACCATGAAGGATGAATTTGAAATGACTGATTTGGGGCTAATGAGATATTTTCTGGGAGTAGAAGTGAACTAGTCCAAAACTGATATATTTATCTCATAGTCCAAGTATGCACATGAAATATTGAAGAGATTCAATATGGTGAATTCAAAAGCAGCACCAACACATGTCATAACAAGATTGAAGTTAAGAAAGGAAGATAAAGTGTCCAAAGTGGATCCCACACCGTTTAAAAGACTAGTAGGTAGTCTTATGTATCTGAAAACAACAAGACCTGATATTATGTATGGAGTGAGTCTAATCTCAAGGTTCATGGAAACTCCAAAAGAATCACATTGGAAAGAAGGAAAGAGAATTCTGAAATATGTGAATGGAACAAAAGATTTTGGCATAAAGTACTCTATTTCAGAATAATTCCAACTCATTGGATACAATGACAGTGATTGTGGAGGCAGTATTGATGACAAGAAAAGTACCTCTGGGTACACATTTCATTTTGGAACAGTTATGGTATCATGGGCATCAAGGAAGCAATCCATAGTGACACTTTCTCTAGTAGAAGAAGAGTACGTCGCAGCCACAAGCGCAGCTTGTCAAGCAATATGGATGAGAATAATTTTAAACGATTTGTTGCAGGAACAACAAGAACCAACTACAGTTTTCTGTGACAACAATTCAGCCATCTTGTTATCAAAGAATCATGTGTTTCACAAGAAAACCAAGCACATTTATACAAGGTATCATTTCATCAAAGAATTGGTGAATAACAAAGAGATATGCTTAGAATTTTTCAGGTCAAAAGAAGAAATGGTAGACATTTTTACGAAGGGGGAGTGTTTTTGATGTTTTTTTTTCTTTGTAACTCCACCAACTTATAATTAAGGGGGAGTGTTGGAAAGTGTAATTACAATTCAGTGAGATCTTCACGTCTCCGTCGATTTGTCTGTCAGTCAAAATCTTTCAATAGTCAAAATGTCAATCAGACAATCTGACAGTTTGTAAGTGCAAAGTCGCATGTCTATTCAAAAGTCAGTCGGCAAACATGAGAGCTATAAATGGAGCTGAATTCTATCTTCTTGAATTAAATTAAGTTGTTGAAGATTCATTTGTATTTATGGTAGTGTTTAATGTTGAGTCGGTTTTATCTTCTATAGGAAGTCACATTCAAAGTTTATATAAGTCTGAGTTTCTTAGTTAGAACATGATGGATAGATAGAGACATAGAGAAAATAAGAGAGGGATGCAGAGAAGCAATTCAAGAACCATCAACAGCTGAAGAGTTGATAGAAGAAGTATCAGAGATGAAGCTCATTTTGTCGCTGTATTTTGTAATCTGAGCGCACTACGCCGAAGTTCTTCAATATCAAGTGTTTTGTGTTTAGAAAAGTTTATGTGTTATTTCTGAGTTTACGTGTTATTTCTGAGTTTAGGTTTTTTTTTACAATTTCGCTATATAAATTTACAATCTTTTATTTTTTAAAATCTATTTTTAAAGTAAAAACTTATTTATATTTAAAAGTTTTGGAATATTTTGATTATACAAAAAAAATTACTTAAATCTACAACAATTTCTAATCAGATTTTGCAAAAATAAAAAAAAATATCGTAAAAGAGAATAATCTTTCTATTAAAAAAGACTGGATGCTCACAAGCTGGTTCTCACACATCTACATTATGTGGTTGTTCAAAGGCTCTTTGAAATTTTGAAAAAAAATGATGATGCTCACAAGTTTTGTCAGCGAAAGCGGCCTCAACTTTCTACCACACATTTTCAAGCAAACTGCTCGTTACCATTTACACCAAAATTTTACCAATACGAAAATTAACAAAGGAAATCTCTCCGTTGATGGGATACAATAGTAGGATCTTCGTTAAATTGTGATTATATATCATTTTTTACGTGTAAAATGCAGGTATCACTATTATTGGTAGTAGTTTAAACTTCTATTTTTTTTTGGCAGTTTTTGGGTGATTTTTCTGTTTGATTTTACCAGAAATCTACTGAGGAATGTTTGGATCTGCAGATTTGAGTGGCTAAGTTTGTATAATCCAAGATCCTAAAGGATGTTTCAGCACGCCTAATCCATTTATGCATTCATAAATGCAATTTAAACAACAAAAAATAGTGATATTGTCCAAATTTATATGACCAAATTCCAACCAAAAAAACCAAAAGATAGAATGTTTAGCCAACACCTTACTATTAGTATTGTATTAACATTGGAACCGTTGGCCATCAATGGAATATTACAGTCTACATCAATCCCATCCATCCCTATGTATAGTGACAAGGTATCCCATCCATCGCTATGTATAGTGACAAGGTAAGTTTCTATGTTCTTTCTGATCGCGCATTTTAGTTTTTACATTTTAATAAATGGTCAGATTCAACAATATTCAAAGGAACAGTCTGTCTATTTTGAAGGGGGGGAAAAAGGGGAATGTGCACGCAATCTACTCTGCACAATGCAGTTTAAATACTGTGCACCAAACAAGCTATGTGACAGAGTTCTCAAGACCACTGCGCAATGCACAAACTGCTCAGATTGTTGCACATTGTGAATACACACACTAAATAAAATAATTTATGAATGTGTGAGAACCTTCAGGGAAGTTTACACGAGAAAATTTCTGAAAGGGAAAGTTAAAGTACAAGACATTTAGATTATTCACAATGTTGCATCCACTTTTACTTTTGTTGAGTAGTTGAAGAGTACTTTTGTTTATCTTTGCTTATTGAAGAAGATTTCTCGATGTACCATGAACTCTAGTCATCGACACAATTATTGATAATTTTATAGAAGAAGATTTATGGATGCTACCATGAACCCTAGTCATCGACACAATTATTGATAATTTTATAGCTTCTCGATGCTATCATGAACTCTAGTCATGGACACAATTATTGATAATTTTGATGTCCATGAAAATTTCTTAGAAATATTCGAAGATGAAGAGCCATTTTTTAATTAGTGAATCAATTAATGTATTTATGAGATCAATTAATGTATTTATGAGATTTGTTGAGCTTTGTCATTAGTGAAAAAGATTGATTGTGATGGAACTAGGAAAATGCATGATTGTTAAGATATTAACCATGTTGGCATAAGCTATAAGCTATTACATGGTATTAGGATTTCAAAGAAATTAATCTTGAACCTGAATTGGATTGATGATTGTTAAGATATTAGCTATGTTGCCATAAGTTATTACATGGTATTAGGATTTCAAAAAGATTAATCTTGAACTTGAATTGGATTGATGGTAGGATGGTGAGATTGTGAGTGTGAGAGTTGAAGTAATTAATAGTTTGCATGGTTTACCTCAACATTCTATTAATGGGCAATTTGTTTTTAAGAAAGGTGGTGTGGTTGGCGAGTTGTCACATATAGTGGAAGAGAGGGGTCATGGTGTACTACTTGGGCACAAGATGGGGGAAGCTTTTTATCATCTTAGGTTATGGTGTACTACTTGGGAAGAGGACAAGTTTCAAACTTAGAATTTTCTGATAAGATATTGAATAAGAAAAGCAAGATGAGTCTCTCTTTCTATGTTGTTCAAATCTAATTATACAATTGTGTATATGAATACATGTGCTTTAACTCCATTGCATTTGCATGCGGTGTGGTTATTGGTATTTTCTTGCAAGGTGTATGAAAGATAAGGTTTCCACTTTTGCGACTTCCTGACAAAGGTACTAGTTTCTGCCTGAGCAATCGACTAGGATCCTATCTAAAATCTTCTTTCTCTAGAACAGAAGACTAAGATTAAACGCCCTACTTTCCTGTGCAGTTATAGTAATCTCTCATGCTTAACAAATGGATTCTTCTTCACCCTGTTTTAGATCTGTACATAATTGTGTTGAAAGTTATGCATCCACTTATGAGTCTCAGTTCTGTATGATGATACATTATATGCCTACTATAGAGACTCTAGATCCAAGATTACAAGATATTTATAAAGGCACGAGACCCCCTGGAACACCAAAATATGGGTTGGGATGCATTGAGCAAAGTGATCAGGTCATTCTTGATTGCAGATTTTCAAACCCTTTACCTGGAAATATGAAAAGGCCTTCAATAGAAGAAATACACAAATTTCATTCTGTTATAAAAGGGTGCCTTAAGGGATCCACCGAAGAAGCTTGGATCAAAAGGATGTTAAACTGGGATTTATTCACAAATCCTAAGATAAATGACTTCAATATTTCTACACCCGATGAAGAAAAAGCAAAACTATCAAAACTTTGGCAGACTTATATCTCATAAAACAATACATGGATTTCCTTTTATGAATGGAGGAAATTAAATCAGAAGATTGAAGTCCAGATGATGGGAGAAAGTTCATAAACACTCCCAAAGTACAAATGGAAAAGTTTAGATGGGCAAACTGTTGAATCTAACTCTACTTTCCGCCCTTTCAAGGGAATTGTCCTTGAAGATAGTAATAGGCAAGTAAAAGAAGTTCATTTGCTTCTTTCTGAGAAAGCTATTCAGTGTTCAAGTATAGAAAAAAGAGTCCAGTCTGTATCAGAAAAAATAAACTGGACAAACACAGCTTTAAGAGGCATGACCACTCATACATTTGTGACAAATGATTATGCGATAAAAAGACAAATTATAGATTTGCAAGTTTCAACAAATACTATAGTCCATTCTGTCAATGAAATATAGGACAAAGTCACAGATGTTAAAGATAAAATGGAAACTTCTATGTCCCAATTATCCTTTAAATCTAGGGAATCCACAAGAAACCACGAGGAATTAATGGAAGGACTAGGAAACACTTTCTCTAAAATGGGAAAGTCCTTGTTAGAAATCAAGAAAAAGGATAATATCTCTGACAAACCTATCCCTGACTCTTTCATCCTTCCAAACCATCCTATATCAATTTTGTCTCCTGTATATAATCCTGAAGAGACAAAAACAGAAAAGAAATTTCCTCATCACTTTCCTCCAGAAAAAGATGATCCAGAATCATCATCCGCAAGAGAAAACCTTTCTCTAGTATCCATCCAACGACCTACCTATGAAGACATCCCTCATCACACAAGAAGACCTCCAACACCAAATTTATTGGGGAAAGGAAAACTACCAGAAAGCCAAAAATTTGTTGAAGATTGGTTCCAAGAATGGAACATTGACAATCTGTCTATTGGACAAATTAGACAGATGATTGACTGAATGTACGTCTCATACAAGGTCATGTGTATGAAAGGAAAATCTGAGGTTGAAGCATATAAGTCAATCATCCAGTGCTTTACAGGCACTCTGAGCAAATGGTGGGAAGTTATCTCTTCTCCAATTATGATTGCCAAGATGGAGGCAGAAGTACTAAGAGATGAGTAGGGAGATATAGTTTATCACACTAATGGGACTCCCCATAATAATATGATAGGAGCTCTAACTACTGCAATTCTTGAACATTGGTGTGGTACTGAATCTGAATTGGCAGACAAACATGAACTAATTGTGATGAATATGAAATGCAGGAAGATGTCTGAATATTAAGAGTTCCATAAGGATTGGACTCAAAGAATTTTTGAGGTTCAACATAGTCAGAATCTTCTCTGGAAACAAGTTTACTTGGCATCCATACCTAGTAAATTTGTCAAGTATTTAAAGATGCAATAAGTTTTTAAACTTCCTTATGAGATGTATACATGGGGAGAGATTTATTCTCTTATCACTAAAGCCTTAATTGGTTTGTGTGTAAATATAAAAGTTCACAACTTTGTATATAAGTTATCTCATTTACCTGACCAAAAATCCATCTGTGAAAAGTATGGTCTATATATTACAGACCCTGTAAGAAAGAAAATAAAAAAGAAAAAGGAATTCAAAGAGAATAAAAAAGAGAAATACAAATACAGATACAGACCCAAGACACATTACTATGAGCCTGAGGATATTAAATTAAAATCTCATTCCCATCAAGCTAGACAACAAGTACAATGCTGGATCTGTGGAAAATCTAGACACATTGCACATAACTGTCCAGAGAACAAGGCATCTAGAATGTCAAAAGGCAAATATTCTGAACAAAAAGCCAAAGAAGCCCAGGCTAGTAAATAGTTAGCCTTAAGATTACATTGTAATAGATGTGGGGCAAATGATCATGAAACAAACTAGTGCCCACACCATCCTTTCCCAAGAAGAGAAGAAGTACATCTATTACAACAAGGATGTTGTTCAGAATCTACTAGCACTTCTGAATTTGATTAGAGTTTAGAAGAAGAATTTTTTATAAATCAGAGTTGCAATTGCAAAAATCCAAATTTTTGCTCATGCCAAGAAAGTTCAGAAAGCTCTGAATCTGAATCAGAACCGGATCTCTGGAAGAAAATAAAAGTATGTATGTTTAGTAATATAGGAGATCATGAAGCTCAAGTGTTGGCACAAATCAGAGCCTTGCCAGAAGGCGATATGAAAAATTCACTTCTTGAAACTTTTCTGAAGACTGTCAAAACAGAACAAAGGTCAAAGAATGTTGAGTCTTCCAGAAGGGAACCTTTGTTTGTCGAAGCCTCTTTTGATAAAAATACAAAAATGTTTATCAAATATAATAAAAAGAAAAGCTGCAAAATACTTCAGTAACAGACCTAGCCAAAGAAATGCTTCTTCTGAGAAAAGAGGTCATTGAATTAAAATAAAAAATTAGAAAGCTAGAATAAGAGTCTGAATACAATTTTAAAATAGACTCTTGGGCAAGACAAGAGATCAGAGAAATCAGGGATCAATTGGATTCCAAACCACCTCCTTTGGAGGATGCACCATATGAAAATCCAAAAACAGCAGCCCATCTTCAAGGGCTAACAACAATGAAGATCTTGCCCATTCTATTCCAAAAGTATCAGGTAAAGATCAAGTTAGAAATAAACTATGAAGTTTTTATTTTGAAGCACTATTAGACACAGGTTCATATATGAATTTAGTGCACAAAGACTTGATCCCACACAAATATTGGCTTCCTAGTAACTATTCTGCTATAGGCTTGGGAAATGTATCTACATACATGAATTTTGAGATTCCCAAAGGAATTTTGTTATTTGATGAATATGCACTAGGGATGAAATTCCTGATAAAATTTTTACTAGTAGATTGTATCCTAGGAACTTCGTTCCTATCTGCAGTTGAGCCACATGGCTCTTTTCAAACTTCTAAAGGCGAACTTGGATATTTTATTACTCTACCAAGTATAAATGGCCATCCACCAAAGAGAAAAAAAATTCCTTTCATTTCTGAATCACATGATCAAATTGCTTATTGTTCAAAGAGCATGGTGATAATAAATACTTGGGATGATTACAGAAATGGTCCAACCACTGAATATCTTGATGATAACACCAATTGGGAAACATACAGAGAAAATTGGGTGCCTTAATGGTAGTTAAGATGGTTAGAAGGAGTAGAGTTTGGTCTACCAGGATTTTCAAGAAATACTAGCATTCATCTCATTCCTCCCCAACATGTAATAGGACAAATGCATCAAGCATCCACTATTGCATCTAGACAAAAGCTGGTAGAAATGGGAGATCTAACCAGAATTAGATCAACAAACAGAAACTGGTTCTGTCAACAAACCCAAACATGGAACCAAACTCCAGCATGGAACTTTTTCCAGATTAATAGGATGAGAGATTTACAATCATGGCCACAACAAGATCCAAATGAAAGATTATTTGAAATCAATTACTTTCAATATAAAACAATGTGGGATAATGTTTTTCTATGGACTGACAGATATAGATATTATTATTGTATGATCAGGTTCTCCGTCCAGTTCATCTCATTTCCTGAACCAGACTGGCTCTTAGACCGGTGGAAAAAGTTTGGATTAAATCCAAGCGCTATACATCCAGACATCATTGATACTGCAAGAATGTTTTTGTTCTCTAACAGAAGATTCCCAGAAAATGTTCACAATCTTGAACACTTTTTTGAAAATGATTATAAAATGTTTTTTGTTAAAGAAAGACATCCATGGGTCATCATAACTCCATACGTCTTACAACAAGATGAAGACAACGATGAAGATCCTGAAATGTACCAAGAAATCTACACCCAACATTGGGATCCAGATCGCTTCAAACATTTTCAGGACTAACCAATGGAATAATGTCTTACTGTCCGACAAAAGATGCCAATCAGTTTCCGTGGGTTGACGATATCAACCTCCATAGTGTAATTCTTGACTATTCATGTCTAAATGGCCGACAGTGGAGCCATTCGGGTTTAGTGGGTTTCCATAACCAATATCCACTTTGTAATAGTGAGTATCTTGGAAACTTGGAGCACTTCTCCAGCTTTTGGTGTGGTTTGACCCGCATTTCCAAGATTCCTCTATACGTGTCAGTTTATGTTTGTCTTTTGGTTGGGGAATCTTGCACGACTACACCGTCAGATTTATTTATGATTTTTTTTTATTTTTTATTTTTAAGTGGAGAATAAAATCTTTGATTTGGTCGGAAGAATCTTGCACGATTGCTACTGCCAAATCCATAAAGCAGATTTAGTGGAAGACATGTAGGGTCTGAATTCGTGTCGACTCTAATCATCGAAATGATTCCTTTCTTCACAAATTTGTATATAAGGAGAGAAGGAGTTCATTCTCGAGGAGGAGTTTTTTAGAGTTCATGTCTTTGAGTCTGTAAGTTGTCTAAATCTTCTAAAGCTCCCTTTTGTCTGAGTTTTTGTGTCATTCTGTGTGTATGCAATTCTTCATAAGTCTGTAAGTTTATTTTCTGAGCGAATATGAGCATTATGCTCTGAGCATCCTGCTCATTTGTATACCATGGCAGCAGAGCTTCAAGCTCTCTGTTTTTAATATAAAGACTTCTGCAAGCGTATTATGTTTCTTGAATATTGTCTCTGAATTGTGCGTATGTTATGATTCTCGTTTCTACTTGCCTGAAATTGTAATCTATGTTCCTTGAATGATTTTTTGTCGAAGTTCTCTCGAGAAGATAGATAAATTTCTCTCACCCTGGAGATAAGGTTCTCGGAAGGTAGCTGTGCCGAGGTTCTCTTAGGTCCTGAATAACACCGGTAGTAAATCCCGCTAGGCAAGGAGGCCGCTAAGGGCAGTTGTAGGTGTTGGGTTGTCTAAAGGTTTGCTAGGAGTTACTGGATGGTTCACATAAGGCCAGAGGTGGGGTTCACATAAGGATCTGCTTGGGGTTCTCTAGGAGAGATGGATTGGTCCTGCAGAGAGTAGAAAGAAACAAAAGGTCAAGTAGCATAAGGAGACAGACGCACGAGACAAACAATCTTCAAGATTCATACTCTGACGGAGGAAGCCCCTGATTACAAATTTAAGTGTTGTTGTAAATTAAAGTGTGTTATAAAAAGAATCCAGATTCGTACCAAGAGTCTCGGGCCTTCGAAAGACAAGGTTTCCACTCTTGCAACTTAGTTTGAAGCTGTATCAGAAGTCTCAGGCCTTTGAAATACAAGGTTTCCACTTCTGCGACTTCCAGAAAGAGTTACTAGTCTCTGCCTGAGCAGTCGGCCAGGAGCCTATCTGAAATCTTCTTTCTTTGGAACAGAAGACTAAGATTAAACGCCCTGCTTTTCTGTGCAGTTATAGTAATCTCTACTAAAAATGGATTCCTCGGTCTCTTTTAGAGAATTACGAAATGCTGAAGATCAGAGTACTTCTGGAAGAGAATCGGTTAGTAGTTTAGAGTCTATGTTTGCAAATAATAGATCACATAGTCTAAACTATGCTAGTATTGAAGAAGTCAAAACTGAGCCCCAGGTTGCATGGAAATTGCCTGAGATTTCTCCCAGTTGAGTCTACAAAGACTTGAGTATGTTCCATCTTAAAGCTATATCGAGGGTAATAGTAAAAGAATCAGTCAGCAGAATACAACAAAATACTGATGTGAGCCAAACCATTTCTTTGATAAATGTCAAGGAAATCCAAAATGAAGCAAAGAGACATGGGACAAATTATTTACATTTTGGATGTATTTGGGTTGGAATCAGTTCTTTGGTTCGTAAGGGCATTGATGCTTATGCTCTATGTACAGTCAGAGACATGACACATAACAAGTTCACTGACTCCTTAATAGGAGGAACAGTTTCCCCTCTTTCTAATGGTCCTGTCTATTTTGACTGTTATCCAAACTTCTCTGCTTATACCTTTGATGAAAATCTTGGAGATATATTAAAACTCCAAATTAGAACGACTGGATTTGACATGTGCGAAACAAGAACAAATATTTCCATCCAAACTAGGGGATGTTTTAGACATACCAATACGCTCTTCCCTGCAGTCTTACATACCCCTAGTAGAACTACTCAATCCCGTACTTTAGTTCTAATAGATCCTCTAAATCAAAAAATGGAACATCAAACCATAAGATGGGAAAACCTTTCCTTTTCTACATATTGGGTTATTGATACACCAAAATCTCCCATTCCAAGATCTATCACTTCTGCCCAAATAAAAGAATTTGCATCTTCTGCAGTCATCTCTTTCCCACAAAGATCTCTTTCAAGAAACAACCCATCAGTTTCTTCTTCGTCTTCTACCTCATCCTTCTATTTGCATCCTTCACTCCACTCTTTAGCAAATTCTATTGGTCATTTTCCTTTTGCAGTACAATGTTTAGATTGTGAAAAATTGGTCACTTCATCTACTCTTTCTACATTCAAAGAAGTTGACTAAATACAGTTTGAACATGCCAAAAATAATTCAAGAACAAACCTCCCACCCCGACCTTATACTGCAAAAGAATCATGTCCACATCCACAATGTTCTGATTTTCCTTTTCCCCATGAACTGCATGTCTTGGTTATACAAATAAATTCTTCTACAGAAATCGACAGGAGATGCCAAGTCAATATCCCTGAAGATATTAGAAAACCTTCTGCCCCTGAAATCAAAAAAAAATTCTCTTTGATGACGGGATGCAACAAACACATAGTAAAATCTGATTGGATGAAAGATATGCTAAATTGGGATCTCTTCACACATCCAAATGCAGAAGCTTTTGTTGAAAATAGTTCATATGAAGAAAAAGTGAATCTCTCCAAAGAATGGAAGGATTTTATGGATAAAAAGGATATGTTTATCTCTTTCTATGAATGGAAGATTCAAAGAACATTTTCTATTCCAAGAAATTGTTCTAAAAAGGTTTTAAAGCCACTTACAGCAAGACCAACTTGTTGTTCTGTCCAGACACTTTCTATTCCAGATATTGGAAAAGAAATTAGCAAACTTAAAAAGTTTATCAAAGAACAAGAAAGCAAGAAAGAACAAAAAGAAGAACAAGTTGTCGAGATCCAACATCAAAAATTTCATATCCTTATTGATCTAAAGATTCAAGGAAGACATTTTCGTCTAAAAACATTATTGGATACAGGATCTGATCTCAATCTTTTAAACAAAGACATGATTCCTGTGACTTTTTGGCAAAAGACTCAAGCAAGTGCCATTGGGCTCAGAAACATCCCAACAGAAATATCTTTTCAGGTCCCTGAAGCTATCCTTTGCTTCCAAAATCATTGCCTGCATTTAAAATTCCTGCTAGCAGATATCCCTATAGCCTGCATTCTAGGAACACCTTTCCTCACAGCTGTTGAACCTCATGGATCTACTATGCTAGAAGATAACAGGCCTAGATATTTTATCAACATTCCTTTTGGAAACAAAAAAGTAATTATAAAGATGCCTTTTCTTTCTACTCCTAGAACTTTTGATATGGTACAAACCATAAGGAATAAAATCTTCAAGATTTAAGAATTAAAGGAATACCAAGGAGGGATTAGAATTGAAGAACAATTGAGCAAAGAGGCAATGCAACAAAGATTCTCTTGCTAAAACAAGAATTTATTGACCAAGTATGCCCACAAAATCCTACAGCCTTTTGGAAACAGAAGAAAAATGAATTTTCTCTTCCATATAAAGAAGACTTTCAAGGAAAGCCTTGCAAAAGTAGAGCCATTCCTATGAATGCTGAATACTAGTGATTGTGTGCAGAAGAAATAAAGGGACTTCTTCAAAAAGAACTAATCAGAGAATCTACTAGCCCTTGGAATTGCTATGGTTTTTATGTGAACAAACATTCTGAGTAGGTAAGAGGCATTCCTAGACTAGTTGTAAATTACAAGCCTTTGAACAATGTCTTGGCTAATGACACATACCCTATCCGAAACAAAACCAGTTTGGTTACAAGAATTGTTGGTGCAAAGATATTTTGAAAATTTGATCTAAAGTCGGGTTTTTGGCAAGTGGCTATTAAAGAAGAAGATAAATTTAAAACAACCTTCAATGTTCCAACAGGACACTATGAATGGAACGTTATGCCATTTGGGTTAAAGAATGCACCATGAAAATTTCAGAGGGCTATGGATGATACTTTAAATCCCTACTTTGACTGGCTCATTGTATATATTGATGATATACTTGTGTTCTCATCCTCTGTAGATCAACATTTTAAGCATCTGAGGAAATTTCTACAGATAGTTAAGTAGGTAGGCCTAGTATTTTCTGAGAAAAAACTAGAATTATTCAAAACAAAGATTAAATATCTAGGCCATACAATAAAAAATGGAGAACTTACTCTACAAACCCATGTTGTAGAGTTTGTTGATAAGTTTCCTGATAAGACAACTGATAAAACTCAGTTACAAAGATTCTTGGGTAGTCTAAATTATATCAGTCATTTTTATAAAGGTTGTGCCCAAGATAGAAAAATACTAAATGACAGGTTGAAAAAAGATCCTAGTCCTTGGACAGAAGCACATTCTGATGTAGTTAGAAACATAAAAGCCAAGGCTAAAAATATTCCTATACTTTACATTTATGATGACGATCTTCCCAAAATAGTTGAAATAGATGCTAGTAACATTGGTTGGGGAGCAGTGCTTAAACAAGTCAGAAATGAAGGAAATAAGAAAAAGGAAGAAATTATTCAGTTTGCCTCTGGTCTCTGGCAAGCAGTAGAGAAAAATTATTCAACTCTAGATAAAGAAATTAAAGCAGCATTAAATGCTATCCAAAAATTTGAAATTTATCTCATTTACAAGAAATTTATTTTAAGGAATGATGTTGCTGCTATGAATAAGGTCTTGAATAAAGACATAAAATCCCCTGGGGACTCCAAATTTTCTATATGGAAAGCCTTGTTCAGTAATTTTGATTTCTCTGTTGAACATATCAAAGGCACTGATAACTCTATTCCAGACTTTTTAAGCAAAGAACATCTACAGAGCTTCTTCGTAATAATTTCTGTACAACTCAGAAATGATACAGAAGTGGTAGTTAATATTCCTGACTCTTTAAACTGGGAAACTTATGACTCTGAATGGAGACCTCACTGAGAACTAAGAAGCACAAAGATTTTATCCCAGACAATGCAACCAGCATATTCAAATTTAGTACCAGAAGTAAGGGGGAGAAGAATTTCAAATGTGCTAGCCCCCATAATTGCTAGAGCCACTGAAAAGGTAGTTGAAGCACAACAACCTCTAACATCCTCATTTCATGATATTGATCTCATCTGGGATATCAGGGACAACATAGGAAATAATCAACAATATTTTTTCTTACACAGACCAAGATTATTATTCCATTGGCCTGAAAGAAATCCTAACATAATTTTTCCAGAAACAGATTTCAATTATCCATCTTATAAAGAGCTATGGTGGAATTTTATTCAGCAAGAAGAATTTCTCACTTTGGTAAAATTAGGGAATGTCAATACAACCACTTCAGGAAGACCACCTCTTTGGCTTGCAGACTGGTGGAAATATTTTGGTTTAAACAAAGGAGCAATAGATTCAAGAATTCTAAGCTCCATATCTCCTCTACAATCCATCCAAAATCTTTTTTAATTTGGACCAAATGAGGGAGAACTGTTATGCCATTTTATATTAAATCATTTCCAATGGGCAGTAAAGGTGAAAACTATTATTCAAATTTTGAATGGACAACCATTCATTGCAAGAAAGATATATACCAAATCATGGGACACATTAAGTTATCCTCAAATATTCTCAGCCCATATTGAAAATGATTAAATTTTTTTTTGGAAGAGATCTTACTAGCCGACCACAGTGCTAGTCGGTTTCCATGGGTTGACGATACTAACCTCCACAGTGTAGTCCATGTCCATTCATGTCTAAATGGTCGACAGTGGTGTCATTCGGGTTTAGTGGGTTACCGTATCTAAAATCCACTTTGTAATAATGAATGCTCTATTGTAATAATGTGAATCTTGGAAACTTGGAGCACTTCTCCAACTTTTGGCGTGGTTTGACCCACATTTCCAAGATTCCTCTATACATGTCATATTTTGTTTGTCCTCTAGTTGGGGAATCTTGCACGACTACCCTGACTGATCTACTATAAAATCTACTTTTTTTAGTGGAGAATAAAAACTTTGATTTGGTCGGAATAATATTGCACGATTGCTACCACCAAATCCATAAAGCAGAACGCATGTAAGGTCTGAAGTCATGTCGAGTCTCATCATCGAACTGATTCCTTCCTCCACAAATTTGTATATAAGGAGATGAGGAGCTCATTCTCAGGAAGGAGTTTTTTGGAGTTCAAGTCTTAGATTCTGTAAGTTGTCCGAGTCTTCTAAAGCTCCCTTCTGTCTTTGATTTTGTATCATTCTGTGTGTATGCAATTTTGCATAAGTCTGTAAGTGTATTGTGTGAGCGAATATGAAAATTCTTCTCTAAGCATCCTTCTCATTTGTATACCCTGGCATAAGAGATTCAAGATCTTTGTTTTAATATAAAGACTTCCGCAAGCGTATTATGTTCTCTAAATTGTGTGTATGTTATGTGTATGTTATGATTCTCATTTCTACTTGCATGTAATTGCATTCTGTGTTCCCTGAATGATTTTGTGCTGAATTTCTCTCGAGAAGATAGATAAAGTTCTCTCACCCTGGAGATAAGGTTCTTAGAAGGTATCTGTGTCGAGGTTCTCTTAGGTCTTGAATAGCACTGGTAGTAAGTCCCGCCAGGCAAGGAGGCCACTAAGGGAAGTTGTAGGTGTTGGGTTGTTTGAAGGTTCACTAGGAGTTACTGGATGGTTCACATAAGGATAGAGGTGGGGTTCGCATAAGGATCTGCTTGAGGTTCACTAGGAGCGATGGATTGGTCCTACAGAAATTCGCAAGAAACAAAAGGTCAAGTAGCAGAAGGAAGAATACACACAAGACAAACAATCTTCATGCTTCATTCTCTGACAGAGGAAGCCCCTGATTACAAATGGTATCAGAGCCATGAAGCCATTTTGAATCCATAAAGTTCATTTTCAAGTTCATAAAGTTCATTATGGTTTAGACATGAATAGTTAATAATTACACTGTGGAGGTTGGTATCGTCAACCCACCGAAACCGATTGTCATCTTTTGTCGGCCTTTATGACATTATTCCATTGGTTGGTCATGAAAATGTCTGAAGCGATATGGATCCCAATGTTGGGTGTATATTTCTTGGTACATTTCAGGATATTCATCACTATCTTCATCTTGTTGTAAGACGTATCGAGTTCTGATGACCCATGAATGTCTTTCTCTGACAAAAAGCATTTTATAATCATTTTCAGAAAAGTGTTCAAGATTGTGAACATTTTCTGGGAATCTTCTGTTAGGGAATATAATCATTCTTGCAGTATCAATGACATTTGGATGTATAGCACTTGGATTTAATCTAAACTTTTTCCACCAGTCTAAGAGCCAGTCTGGTTCAGGAAATGAGATGAACTGGATGGAGAACCTGATCATGCAGTAATAATATCTATATCTGTCAGTCCATAGACAAACACTATCCCACATTGTTTTATATTGAAAGTAATTGATTTCAAATAATATTTCATTTGGAACTTGTTGTGTCCATGATTGTAAATCTCTCATCCTGTTAATATGGAAAAAGTTCCATGCTGGAGTTTGGTTCCATGTTTGGGTTTGTTGACAGAACTAGTTTCTGTTTGCTGATCTAATTTTGGTTAGATCTCCCATTTCTACCATCTTTTGTCTAGATGCAATAGTGGATGCTTGATGCATTTGTCCTATTACATGTTGGAGGAATGACATGAATGCTAGTATTTCTTGAAAATCCTGGTAGAACAAACTCTACTCCTTCTGACCATCTTACTTGCCATTGAGGCACCCAATTTTCACTGTATGTTTCCCAATTGGTGTTATCATCAAGATATTCAAGGGCTGGACCATTTCTGTAATCATCCCAAGTATTTATTATCACCATGGTCTTTGAACAATAAGCAATTTGAGCATGTGATTTAGAAATGAAAGGAAATTTTTTTCTCTTTGGTGGATGGCCATTTATACTTGGTAGAGTAATAAAATATCCAAGTTTGCCTTTAGAAGTTTGATAAAATCCATGTGGCTCAGCTGCAGATAGGAACAGAGTTCCTAGGATATAATCTACTGGTAACTCTGTTATTAGGAATTTCATCCCTAGTGCATATTCATCAAATAAAAAAATTCCTTTGGGAATCTCAAAATTCATGTCTGTAGATACATTTCCCAAGCCTATAGACGAATAGTTACTAGGAAGCTAGTATTTATGTGGGATCAAGTCTTTGTGCACTGAATCCATATCTGAACCTGTGTCTAACAGTGCATTCAAACTAAAAACTTCAGAGTTTATTTCTAATTTGATCTTTACCTGATACTTTTGGAATCGAACGGGCAAGATCTTCATTACTGTTAGCCCTTGAAGATGGGTTGTTGTTTTTAGATTTTCATATGGTACATCCTCCAAAGGAGGTGGTTTGGAATCCAATTGATCCTTGATTTCTCTGATCTCTTGTCTTGCCCAAGAGTCTATTTTGAAATTGTATTCAGACTCTTCTTCTAGCTTTCTAATTTTTTCTTTTAATTCAATAACCTTTTTTCTCAAAAGAAGCATTTCTTTGGCTAGCTCTATTATTGAAGTATTTTGTAGCTTTGCTTCTTTATTATATTTGATAAAAGTTTTTTCTATTTTTATCAAAAGAGGCTTCAAGAAACAAAGGTTCCCTTCTGGAAGACTCAACATTCTTTGACCTTTGTTCTTTTTTGACTATCTTCAGAAAAGTTTCAAGAAGTGAATTTTTCATATCGCCTTCTGGCAAGGCTCTGATTTGTGCCAACATTTGAGCTTCTTGATCTCCTATATTAATGAACATACAGACTTTTATTTTCTACTGGAGATCTAGTTCTGATTCAGATTCAGAGCTTTTTGAACTTTCTTGGCATGAGAAAAAATTTGGATTTTTGCAATTGCAATTCTGATTTATAAAAACTTCTTCTTCTAAACTATAATCAAATTCAGAAGTGCTAGTAGATTATGAACAACATCCTTGTTGTAATAGATGTACTTCTTCTCTTTTTGGGAAAGGATGGTGTGGGCACTGGTTTGTTTCATGATCATTTGCCCCACATCTATTACAATGTAATCTTAAGGCTAACTGTTTACTAGCCTAGGCTTCTTTGGATTTTTGTTTAGAATATTTTCCTTTTAACATTCTAGATGCCTTTTTCTCTGGACAGTTATGTGCAATGTGTCAAGATTTTCTACAGATATAGCATTGTACTTGTTGACTAGCCTGATGGGAATGAGATTTTAATTTAATATTCTCAGGCTCATAGTAATGTGTCATGGGTCTGCACCTGTATTTGTATTTCTCTTTTTTCTTCTCTTTGAATTCCTTTTTCTTTTTTATTTTCTTTCTTACAGGGTCTATAATATATAGACCATACTTTTCACAGATGGATTATTGGTCAGGTAAATGAGATAACTTATATACAGAGTTGTAAACTTTCATATTTACACGCAACCCAATTAAGGATTTAGTGATAAGAGAATAAATATCTCCCCATGTATACATCTCATAAGGAAGTTCAAAAACTTCTTGCATCTTTAAATACTCGACAAATTTACTAGGTATGGCTGCCAAGTAAACTTGTTTCCAGAGAAGATTCTGACTATCTTGGACCTAAAAAATTCTTTGAGTCCAATCCTTATGGAACTCTTCATATTCAGACATCTTTGTGCATTTCGTATTCAACAGAATTAATTCATGCTTGTCTGCCAATTCAGATTTAGTACCACACCAATGTTCAAGAATTGCAGTTGTTAGAGCTCCTATCATATTATTATGGGGAGCTCCATCGGTATGATAAACTATATCTCCCTGCTCATCTCTTAATACTTCTGCCTCCATCGTGGAAATCATAATTGGAGAAGAGATAACTTCCCACCATTTTGTCAGAGTGTTTGTAAAGCATTGGAAGATTGACTTACATGCTTCAACCTCTGATTTTCCTTTTATACACATGACCTTGTATGAGACATACATTCGATCAGTCATCTGTCTAATTTTTCCAATAGACGTATTGTCAATGTGCCATTCTTGGAACCAATCTTCAGCAAATGTTTGGCTTTTTGGTAGTTTTCCTTTCCCCAATAAATCTGGTGCTGGAGGTCTGCTTGTGTGGTGCGGGGTGTCTTCATAGGAAGGTCGTTGTATGGATACTAGAGAAAGGTTTTCTCTTGCGGATGATGATTCTGGATCATCTTTTTCTGGAGGAAAGTGATGAGGAAATTTCTTTTATGTTTTTGTCTCTTTGGTCTTATATACAGGAAACAAAATTGATATAGGATGGTTTGGAAGGATGAAAGAGTCAGGGATAGGTTTTTCAGAGATACTATCCTTTTGGTTGATTTCTAACAAGGACTTTCCCATTTTAGAGAAAGTGTTTCCTAGTCCTTCCATTAATTACTCATGGTTTCTTGTGGATTCTCTAGATTTACAGGATAATTTGGACAGAGAAGTTTCCATTTTATCTTTAACATTTGTGACTTTGTCCTATATTTCATTGATAGAATGAACTATAGTATTTGCTGAAACTTGCAAATCTATAATTTGTCCTTTTCTGGTATAATCTTTTGTCACAAATGTATAAGTCGCCATGCCTCTTAAAGCTATCTTTGTTCAGTTTATTTGTTCTGATATAGACTGGAATCTTTTGTCTATACCCGAAAGTTGAATAGCTTCCTTAGAAAGCAGCAAAGGAACTGCTTTTATTAGCCTATTATTATCTTCAAGGATGATACCTTTGAAGGGAGGAAAAGTAGAATTGGATTATACAGTTTGACCTTCAATACTTTTCCATTTGTGTTATGGTGGAGTTCCAGAACTCTCTCCTATCATCTCTACTTCTATTTTCTGATTTAGTTTCCTCCATCCATAAAAGGAAATCCAAATATTGTTTTCTGGCCTATAGGTCTGCCAAAGGTTTGACAGTTTTTCTTTTTCTTCATCAGGTGTAGAAATATTGAAGTAATTTGTTTCAGGATTTGTAAATAAATCCTAGTTTAGCATTCTTTTGATCCAAACTTCTTCGATGGATCCCTTATGACACCCTTTTATAGCAGAATGAAATTTGTGTATTTCTTCTATTGAAGGCCTTTTCATATTTTCAAGTAAAGGGTTTGAAAATCTGCAATCAGGAATAACCTGATCACATTTCTCAATGTATCCCAGCCCATACTTTGGTGTTCCAGGGGTTCTCATGCCTTTATAAATGTCTTGTAATCTATGATCTAGAGTCTCTATAGTTTGCATATAATGAATCATTAAACATAACTGAGACTCAAAAGTAGATGCAAAACTTTCTTCACAATTTTGTACAGTTCTAAAACAGACTGAAGAAGAATCCATTTGTTAAGCAGGAGCGATTACTATAACTACACAAGAAAGCAGGGTGTTTAATCTGACTCTTTTGTTCTGGAGAAAGAAGATTTTAGATAGGCTCCTGGCCCACTGCTTAGGCAGAAACTAGTAACTCTATCAGGAAGTCGCAGAAGTGGAAACCTTGTCTTTCAAAGGCCCGAGACTTCTGATACGGCTTCAAAGTGAGTGACAAGAGTGGAAACCTTGTCTTTCAAAGGCCTGAGACTCTTGATACGGCTCTGCATTATTTTTATAACACACACAACAAAACTTAAATAAACTTTAACAGAGTGAATGGTCTTTTATCATACCCGGCTTGAAAATGGATTCATGGCTCTGATACCATTTGTAATCAGGGGCTTCCTCCATCGAAGAATGAAGCTTGAAGATTGGTTTTCTTGTGCATGTGCTTCCTTCTGCTACTTGACCTTTTGTTTCTTATGACTTTCTATAGGACCAATCCCTCTCTCCTAGAGAAACCCAAGCAAATCCTTATGCGAACCCCACCTTTGGCCTTATGTGAACCATCCAGTAACCCCTAGTGAACCTTTAGACAACCCAACACCTACAAATTCCCTTAGCGGCCTCCTTGCCTAGTGGGACTTACTACCGGTACTATTCAATACCTAAGAGAACCTTGACATAGCTACCTTCCGACATAATAAAGTCTTTATATTAAAACAGGGGCTTCCTCCATCAGAGAATGAATCTTGAAGATTGTTTGTATTGTGTGTCTGCTTCCTTATGCTACTTGACCTTCTATGATCTAAAAATGAAGAAGACTTGAAAAACTTGAAATTTATTGCAAGTGAATGTTATGTGTTTAAAGCAAAAGGATCAGTTTGCAACACATAGATTTAAAGGATTACTTATGCAAATTACACATAGACAACAACATAATCAATGAACATAAGCACATAAACACAACAATTGATAAAGGAGTTCACCCCTCTTATGGGCTACATCTCCTGGTCCAGCTTCCAATGGATCATTATTATTAATTTCTCAAAAAGTGCTAAAAAACATGTCTTAAAATGCTCAAATTGACAAACTAACTGCTCCAATGGTTTCAGAGCATTCCAGAACCCCTTTCTGGGCTCTTTTGGCACCTCAATCAGTCGAAAAACGAAGAAGTTAGGCCTTTTGGAAGTCTCCCTCTTCAAGCTTGCTGTCTCTGCATCTAGAAAACACATCGTTCTTCATTGAACCTGGCTCACACGCATTTTAAAGCGTGAAAACCCAGCATCGAGTGCAATCGCGCCAACAGTGCAAAATGTAGAACGATTAAGGGTGCGCCAACCCCTAACCGCCTAGGCACCTGGGCGTATGGTTCATGTGACCTCGCACATGGGCAAAAGTGGTTAATGGTTATAACCGTTGAAACTTCCTTCGCTCTCCAGGTCGCGAGTATATGGCATATGAAATGTGACCAAGGGTCATATCAGAACCCCGCGCCAACAAACGCGCACATATAACATGGTCGCATGTGTTATGTAACAAAAACCACGGGCCGGGGCTAAGCCCCGACCCGACCTCCCACCAATACAAAATACATGTGAATTTAAAACCAATGATACACAAATATATTACAAGGAATAAGCAGTGGAGTAATGATCGGGCAAAGGTTGTAAAGGATTTATATAGTGGGGAGGTCCGGGGGTCGAACTCCGCAGACTCCTATAACATTTTACATACAACCAATACCCAATCAACAAGTGACACGTGGTGCCCCCGGATTGGGCCACGTGTCCTCATATCATTTTCCATCTACAGGACACATGTCATCTCCTGATTCAACAATCATCAACCAATAAAAACTTTCCATGTCACCCCTGTACGGTCGTATGGGCTGTATGGTCCTGCCATGTCGGACTGTACGGACTGGTACAGTCAGCATCAAATTTTTTTGCCTATTTGGCTTGATGAACAGATCGCGATATCTTCTCCATATGGAGTCCGTTTGACAAAGTAAATATACCACCAGAATCAAGAAGACGAGACAGACGCAATGGAACTATTTTCATCACCTTCCAAGCACTTTGAAATTTGAGAAAAATTTGATCCCTTGATCACACCTCCCCATTAGGAAGCTTTTGGACCTCCAAAAGACTATTCTCAGTCTATGTGAAGATGAGGGTAAAGTTCCCTCACCCTTCCAACCTCAATCCACTTGGCCTTGCTTGGATTCGTCCCTTTAAGACCAACTCGCAAATACTCCACATTTTCTCGTTTTGAAGTTTGCATCCTCCTGTCAAGGATGGTGTCTTCCTGCAGTTTTGTTAGATACTCTAGAGAAAAATCATCTATGGAAGGAATATGAACATTCTCTCCTTGATCATCAATCAATGGAGGCTCATACAACTTCAAATTCTCAACATTAACAACTGCATACATCTGCATATAAGGAGGCAAATCTAAATGAAAAGCATTGTTACCAATCTTGTCAACAATCTTGAAAGGACCATATCGAATCCGTTTCAACTTTTTACCTTCTCCTTTAAGCCTCTCCTTGCTTATGTAAAGAGAAAATTCATCGCCAACTTTGAAACTGTGATCAACACGATGCTTGTCATGTCTCATCTTGTACTTGTCCTGACTCTTTTCCAACTGCTCTTGCACCACCTGATGTATCGACTTAATTTGTTCAATGAACTTCTCTGCCCTATCAATGTCATATTGACCATCAACAACAATATCTTTCCCAAAGATAAATTCTAAAGGCAACTTGGGAAAATAGCCAAAACATGCTTCAAATGGCGATGTTTGAGTCGAACAGTTCTTAGCTCGATTGTACGCATGCTGAATGTAGTGTAAATGTTCATCCCAAAGTTTAGGATACTTGCTGAAATAAGCACGAAGAAGATGCACCACTGTATGATTTACCACCTTTGCCTGACCATCTGTCTGCGGATGAAAAGCTGTGCTCTTTTTAAGCTTGGTGTCCATGAGTGCCCACAAACTTGACCAAAAAATTCCAACAAATCAAGAATCCCGATCAGAAATAATGGAATTAGGAAATCCAAAATGCACCCAAACATTTTGAAAGAACAACTGTGCCATTTGTTCTGCTGTTACCTGCTTAGTACAAGGCATCAAAATACACATCTTGCTAAAACAATCAACCACAACATAATGATAATCATGACCTCTTCTCAACATAGGTAAACCACCAACAAAATCCATGGAAATACTTTCCCAAGGCCGAGAAGGAACTGGAAGTGGAGTGTACAAACCCAACTTTCGATTACTATGTTTACTTGTAGCACACAATGAACATCCTCGAACATATCGCGAAACACTTTCATTCATCTTAGGCTAGTAGCAATATCTTTGCAAATTAGCCAATGTCTTGCCTACACCAAAATGACCAGCAATAAGAGAAGAATGCACTTCTCTTATGATGTTGATTCTTTCTCCCTGTGGAATACACAACTTGCCAAGATGATACAAGAGATTATTATGCACATGATAATCCAATTCTTCAACATGGTTAGAGTGGCACAAAGTTTCATACACTTCCTTAAAGTCAGTATGTAAAGCATATTGCTCCACATAACTTTCATGCATTATAGGACTCTTCTTAAGAATAACCGAAGCACTAATAATAGGCCTTGAAATCATATCAATGACTTTGTTAAAAAATCCCATCTTATACCTGATAACCAAATGAAACTTTTGAAGAAAACCCATCCATCTGAAGTGCCTAGCTTGTTGTAGTTTTGTCTGTGATTGTAAATAGTGCAAAGGTTGATGATCGGCGTGAATAATGGTTTCTTTTCCCAACAAATAATGCTTCCATTTCTTAACACTTTGAACCAATGCATACAATTCTTTATCATAAGTAGTATAATTAATAACGGCACCATTAAACGTCTCAGAATGAAAACAAATTGGCTTACCATACTGTAACAAAACTGCTCCCATCGCATAATTACTTGCATCTGTCTGGATTTCAAAAGGTTGTCTTAAATTTGGAAGTGCAAGAACCAGCGCTGAACTGA
>ML787416.1:90067-104073 GCA_009831015.1 Picea engelmannii
GACTTCCCAACACAATACCACATATATCCAACGGAATCACATCAAGCTCTACCTCAGCAACGAAATTTGTAGTTATAGCAAACCTAAGTTTACACTTCCTGGTTACTTGTAACTTAGCATTATCACATATCCAACCAAGAGGGTATGGCTTAGGATGTGGAATTGTTTCCAACTTAAGTTTCTTAACAGTCTCTTTAGAAATAAGATTTTCTTGTGATCTAGAATCAAATAACGTGTCTATCTTAGTATGTTTTGAAACAACCCTTATATGAAAAAGTTCAATTCTCCTTTTCTTTTGTTGAGTTACATTGACATTAACATTACTTGAAGTGCTAGTACTTGCAACATAACCATTACCTTGGTAACCCATGGCTGTGATCTTCATCTCATCACCCGAATCTGAACCTAAGTCTTGTAGAACAGTCTCAATAGTCTTTGACTTCCCTTTGTTGTTGTTGCCAAACTTTTTGGGTCTTCTTTCAGGATGAAGCTTCCAACAATGGTCTTCATCGTGGCCTTCTTTTGAACAATGTTTACATGTGAACTTTTCTCCCTCTTTCTTCATAGCAGCATTCTTCCTGCCATTGCCTTTGAATTTCTTCTTTGCCTTGTCTCCATGGCTGAATGTCTTCTTGAAACCCTCATGAGTATCGTTCCTTCCCCTTGCTTTCAAATGAGTAGCCTGTACAAAAACTTCATCTATATTTGAAGGATTAAACATGAGTATAGTATGCCTCAAATAACTATGCAAAGCACCAATATATTTGAGCAATGTTTCCTGTGAAGATAAATCAACTCCCAAAACCAAAGCTCTTCTCCTAAATTCCTGAGTAAAACTTTGTACATTATGTCCTTTAGCTTGTCTAAAATTCTGTCATTCCATAGTTGCATTTTGTTTATATGCCAATGGATAAAATTGTTTTTTAATTGCTATAATGAAATCATTCCAAGAAAGAAAAATTTTACCATGCTTTTTCATTTCCTCCCGAGTCTTAGATTCCCACCATATAAGTGCTGCACTATCCAATCTTAACGAAGAAAGCTGTATTTTGGTTTCATCATCTTGAATTTTCTATATTCTACAATAGACTTCAATTTGACGTACCCAATTATCTAACTTTTCAGCGTTAACTTCTCCATTCTAAATTGGCAATTCAAATTTTATATCAAGCTTTAATGAAGGAATTTGCAAAGGAGTTTTACCATGCCCCTTTGGAGAATTTGGAAGATGTTTCGAACTGGTAGAAGAAGAAGAAGAAGAAGAAGATGATGGAGGAGGAGAGGGTGGTGGAGAAGCACCATTCCCTCCATTTCCGCCTAGAGTTTTGTCACCATCGCCTCCCTTATGCATTGAAGGGTTGGAGCCTTCACCCTACGACAATATGTTCCGTTCCATCAAGATCTTCATCATATATCTCAACTCCATGACAACCTCTCTGAGATCTTGATTTTCAGTCGGAACACGTTCATGACTTTCTGCACGAGCCATGCTTGGTGAATGTCTCTCTGAAACTTGCGGTGAATGAATCTGCTTCCTCCTTGTCGGATGAGAACTTGGCTCCACAAGTTGACGTTCTCCTCTTATGAGTTTCAACCTTGTGAGCATCAGAAACAAAACTTGCAAACAATCATGTCTTCAAAACCAGTGCTCTGATACCAACTTGATCTAAAAATGAAGAAGACTTGAAGAACTTGAAATTTATTGCAAGTGAATGTTATGTGTTTAAATCAAAAGCATCAGTTTGCAACACATAGATTTAAAGGATTACTTATGCAAATTACACATAGACAGCAGCATAATCAATGAACATAAGCACATAAACACAACAATTGATAAAGGAGTTCACCCCTCTTATGGGCTACATCTCCTGGTCCAGATTCCAATGGATCATTATTATTAATTGCTCAAAAAGTTCTCAAAAACATGTCTTAAAATGCTCAAACTGACAAATCGACTGCTTGAATGGCTTTAAAGCGTTCCAAAACCCCTGTCTGGGCTCTTTCGGCACCTCAATCGGTCGAAAAACGAAGAAGTTAGGCCTCCTGGAAGTCTCCCTCTTCAAGCTTGTTGTCTCTGCATCTACAAAATGCACCCTTCTTCATTGAACCTGGCTCACACACATTTTAAAGCGTGAAAACCCAGCACCGGGCACAACCGTGCCAACAGTGCAAACCGTAGAATGGTTAAGGGCGTGCCAGCCCCTAACCGCCTAGGCACCTGGGCGTATGGTTCATGTGACCTCGCACATGGGCAAAAGTGGTGAATGGTTATAACCGTTGAAACTGCCTCCGCACTCCAGGTCGCGGGCATATGGCATACGACATGTGACCAAGGGTCATATCAGAACCCCGTGCCAACAACCGCGTTCATATAACATGGTCGCATGTGTTATGTAACAAAAACCACGGGTCGAGGCTAAGCGCCGGCCCGACCTCCCGCCAATACAAAATACATGTGAATTTAAAACCAATGATACACACATATATTACAAGGAATAAGCGATGGCGTAATGGTCGAGCGGAGGTTGTAAAGGATTTATACAGTGGGGAGGTCTGGGGGTTGAACCCTGCGGACTCCCATAACATTTTACATACAGCGAATACCCAATCAACGAGTGACACGTGGAACCCCCGGATTGGGCCACGTGTCCTCATATCATTTTCCATCTACAGGACACATGTCATCTCCTGATTTGAAAATCATCAACCAATAAAAACTTGCCATGTCACCCCTGTACGGTCGTACGACCTATACGGTCCTACCACATCACACCGTACGGACTGTACGGACTAGTACAGTCAGCATCAAAATTTTTGCCTATTTGGCTTGATGAACAGATCGTGATATCTTCTCCATATGGAGTCCGTTTGACAAAGTAAATATACCGCCAGAATTAGGAAGACGAGACAGACGCAATGGCACTATTTTTGTTGCATTTCGAGCAGTTTGAAATTTGAGCAAAATTTGATCCCCTGATCATTCTATTTCTTGTGACTTTCTGCAGGACCAATCCATCTCTCCTAGAAAACCCCAAGCATATCCTTATGTGAACCCCACCTTTGGCCTTATCTGAACCATCTAGTAACTCCTAGCGAACCTTCAGACAACCCAACACCTACAACTGCCCTTAGCAGCCTCCTTGCCTAGCGGGACTTACTACCAATGCTATTCAGGACCTAAGAGAACCTCGACACAACTACCTTCTGAGAACCTTATCTCCGGGGTGAGAGAACTTTATCTATATTCTCAAGAGAACTTCGGCACAAAATCGTTCAAGGAAAACAGAATGCAATTATAGGCAAGTAGAAATGAGAATCATAACATATGCACAATTCAGAGACAATATTCAAAGAACATAACATGCTTGCGGAAGTATTTATATTAAAACAAAGAGCTTGAAACTCTGATGCCAGGGTATACAAATGAGCAGGATGCTCAGAGAAGAATGCTCATATTGTCTCACACAATACACTTACAGACTTATGCAGAATTGCATACACACAGAATGACTCAAAAACTCAGATAGAAGGGAGCTTTAGAAAGACTCGGACCACTTATAGACACAAAGACTTGAACTCCAAAAAACTCCTCCTCGAGAATGAACTCCTCCTCTCCTTATATACAAATTTGCGGAGAAAGGAATCATTTTGATGATTAGACTCGACACGACTTCCGACCCTACATGTGTTCCACTAAATCTACTTTATGGATTTGGTGGTAGCAATCGTGCAAGATTCTTCCGACCAAATCAAAGATTTTATTCTCCACTAAAAATATAAAATCATAAATAAATCGGATGGGGTAGTCTTGCAAGGTTCCCCAACCAGAAGACAAACATAAACTGACACGTATAGAGGAATCTTGAAAATGCGGGTCAAACCATGCCAAAAGTTGGAGAAGTGCTCCAAGTTTCCAAGATACTCATTATTACAAAGTGGATATTGGTTTTGGCAACCCACTAAACCCAAATGGCTCCAGTGTCGGCTATTTAGACATGAATAGTCAAGAATTATAGTATGGAGGTTGGTATCGTCAACCCACGGAAATCGATTGTCATCTTTTGTCGACCAGTAAGACATTATTCCATTGGTTGGTTATGAAAATGTCTGAAGCGATCTGGATCCCTATGTTGGGTGTAGATTTCTCGGTACATTTCAGGATCTTCATCATTGTCTGCATCTTGTTGTAAGATGTATCGAGTTCTGTGACCCATGGATGTCTTTCTCTGACAAAGAACATTTTATAATAATTTTGAGAAAAGTGTTCAAGATTGTGAATATTTTCTGGGAATCTTCTGTTAGGGAACATAAACAATCTTGCAGTATCAATGACGTTTGGATGTATAAAACTTGGATTTAATCCGAACTTTTTCCACCAGTCTAAGAGCCCGTCTGGTTCAAGAAATGAGATGAACTAGACGGAGAACCTGATCATGCAGTAATAATATCTATATCTGTCAGTCCATAGAAGAACATTATCACACATTGTTTTATATTGAAAATAATTGATTTAAAATAATCTTTCATTTGGATCTTGTTGTGGCCATGATTGTAAATCTCTCATCCTGTTAATCTGGAAAAATTTATGTGTTGGAGTTTGGTTCCATGTTTGGGTTTGTTGACAGAACTAGTTTCTGTTTGCTGATCTAATTCTAGGGCTTCCTCTGTCGGAGAATGAAGCTTGAAAATTGTTTGTCTCGTGCGTCTGTCTCCTTCTGCTACTTGACCTTTTGTTTCTTGCTACTCTCTGCAGGACCAATCCATCTCTCCTGGCGAACCCCAAGCAGATCCTTATGCGAACCCCACCTCTGGCCTTATGTGAACCATCCAATAACTCCTAGCAAACCTTCATACATCCCAACACCTACAACTTCCCTTAGCGGCCTTCTTTCCTAGAGGAACTTACTACTGGTGCTATTCAGGACCTAAGAGAACCTCGGCACAACTACCTTTCGAGAACCTTATCTCCAAGGTGAGAGAAATTTATCTATCTACTCGAGAGAACTTCGGCATAGAATCGTTCAACGACCACAGATTGCAATTACAGGCAAGTAGAAACAAGAATCACAACATACGCACAATTCAAAGACAATATTCAGGAAACATGATACGTTTGCATAAGTATTTATATTAAAAACAAAGAGATTGAAGCTTGCAGAAGTATTTATATTAAAAAAAAAGAGATTGAAGCTCTAATGCCAGGGTATATAAATGAGACAGATGCTCAGAAAATAATGCTCATATTCGCTCACACAATACACTTACAGACTTATGTAGAATTGGATACACACATAATGACACAAAAGCTCAGACAGAAGGGAGCTTTAGAAGACTCGAACAACTTATAGACTCAAAGACTTGAACTCCAAAAAACGCCTCCTCGAGAATGAGCTCCTCATCTCCTTATATGCAAATTTGTGGAGGAAGGAATAATTTCGATGATGAGACTCAATATGACTTCTGACCCTACATGTTTTCCACTAAATTTGCTTTATGGATTTGTCGGTAGAAATAGTGCAAGATTCTTTCGACCAAATCAAAGCCTTTATTCTCCAGTAAGAAAAGTAGGATCAACAGTAGATCTGACGTGGTATTCGTGCAAGATTCCCCGGCCAGAAGACAAACATAAAATGACATGTATAGAGGAATCTTGCAAATGCAGGTCAAACAACGCCAAAATTTGGAGAAGTGCTCCAAGTTTCCAAGATGCTTATTATTACACTAAGGTACTCATTATTACAAAGTGGATATTGGTTACGGAAACCCACTAAACCCGAATAACACCATTGTTGGCCATTTAGACATGAATAAATAAAATTTCACACTGTGGAGGTTGGTATCGTCAACCCACGGAAACCGACTGGCACCATGGTCGGCCAGTGAGACATTATTCCATTGGTTGGTCATGAAAGTGTCAGAAGCAATATGGATCCCAATGTTGGGTATAGATTTCTCGATACATTTCAGGATCCTCATTACTGTCCTCATCTTGTTGTGGGACATATCTCATCCTGATGACCCATGGATGTTGTTCTCTAACAAAAAAACATTTTATAATCATTTTCAGAAAATTGTTCATGATTAAGAATATTGCCTGGGAATCTTTGATGTGGAAACATGAACATTCTTGCAGTGTCGACGACGTCTGGATGTATAACACTTGGATTTAATCCAAACTTTTTCCACCAGTCTAAGAGCCAGTCTGGTTCTTGAAATGAAATGAATTGAACAACAAATCTAATCATACAATAATAATATCTATATCTGTCAATCCATAAACAAACATTATCCCACATTGTTTTATATTGAAATTAATTTATTTCAAATAATCTTTCATTTGGATCTTGGTGTGGCCATGACTGCAAATCTTTCATCCTGTTGATTTGCAAAAATTCCCATTCTGGAGTTTGGTTCCAATTTTGAGTTTGTTGGCAGAACCAATTTCTGTTTGTAGACCTAATTCTAGTTAGATCTCTTATTCCTATCATCTTTTTCCTGGATGCAATAGTAGATGCTTGATGCATCTGACCTATCACATGCTGTGGGGGAATAACATGAATGCTAGTATTTCTTGAGAAGCTTGGTAGACCAAACTCTAATCCTTCTTACCATCTTAACTGCCATCGAGGCACCCAATTTTCTTTGTATGTTTCCTAATCAGTATTATCATCTAGATATTCAACACTTGGAGTGTTTTTGTATTCATCCCAAGTATTTATTATCACCATGGTTTTTGAACAATAAGCAATTTGACCATGTGATTCAGAAATAAAGGCCAAAATTTTCTTCTTTGGTGGATGGCCATTTATACTTGGCAAGGTGATAAAATATCCAGGTTCACCCTTTGAATTTTGAAAAGATCCATGTGGCTCAACTGCAGATAGGAATGAAGTTCCTAGGATACAATCTACTGGTAGTTCTGTTAATAAGAACGTCATTCCTAGTGCATATTCGTCAAATAATAAAATTCCTTTGGGAATTTCAAAATTCATGTCTGTAGATATGTTTCCCAAACCTATAGCTGAATAGATGCTAGGAAGCCAATATTTACGAGGGATCAAGTCTTTATGCACTAAATTCATATCTGAACCTGTATCTAACAGTGCATTTAAAAAAAAACTTCAGAATTGATTTCTAACTTGATATTTACCTGATACTTTTGGAATCGAATGGGCAAGATCTTCATTGTTGTTAGCCCTTGAAGATGGGATGTTGTTTTTGGATTTTCATATGGTGCATCCTCCAAGGGAGGTAGTTTGGAATCCAATTGATCCCTGATTTCTTTGATCTCTTGTCTTGCCCAAGAGTCTATTTTGAAATTGTATTCAGACTCTTCTTCTAGCTTTCTAACTTTTTCTTTTAATTCAATGACCTCTTTTCTCAAAAGAAGCATTTCTTTGGCTAGGTCTGTTACTGAAGTATTTTTCATCTTTGCTTCTTTATTATATTTGATAAAAAAATTTGTATTTTTATCAAAAGAGGATTCGATAAACAAAGGTTCCCTTCTGGAAGACTCAACATTCTTTGACCTTTGTTCTGTTTTGACTGTCTTCAGAAAAGTTTCAAGAAGTGAATTTTTCATATCACCTTCTGGCAAGGCTCTGATTTGTGCCAACATTTGAGCTTCTTGATCTCCTGTATTGCTGAATATACAGACTTTTATTTTCTGTCGGAGATCTGGTTCTGATTCAAATTCAGAGCTTTCTAAACTTTTTTGGCATGAGCAAAAATTTGGATTTTTGCAATTGCAACTCTGATTTATGAAAACTTCTTCTTCTGAACTGTAATCAAATTCAGAAGTGCTAGTAGATTCTGAACAACATCCTTGTTGTAATAGATGTACTTCTTCTCTTTTTGGGAAAGGATTGTGTGGGAACTGGTTTGTTTCATGATCATTTGCCCCACATCTATTACAGTGTAATCTTAAGCCTAACTGTTTACTAGCATGGGCTTCTTTGTCTTTTTGTTTAGAATATTTTCCTTTTGACATTCTAGATGCCTTGTTGTCTAGACAATTATGTGCAATGTGTCAATATTTTCCATAAATACAACATTGTACTTGTTGTCTAGTCTGATGGGAATGATATTTTAATTTAATATCCTCAGGCTCATAGTAATGTGTCCTGCGTCTGTACCTGTATTTGTATTTCTCTTTTTTCTTCTCTTTGAATTCATTTTTCTTTTTTCTTTTCTTTCTTATAGGGTCTGTAATATATTGACCATACTTTTCACAGATGGATTTTTGGTCCGGTAAATGAGATAACTTATATACAGAGTTGTGAAGTTTCATATTTACACACAACCCAATTAAGGCTTTAGTGATAAGAGAATAAACATTTCCCCATGTATACATCTCATAAGGAAGTTTAAAAAACTCTTGCATCTTTAAATACTCGACAAATTTACTAGGTATGGCTGCCAAGTAAACTTGTTTCCAGAGAAGATTTTGACTATCCTGGACCTCAAAAACTCTTTGAGTCAAATCCTTATGGAACTCTCCATATTCAGATATCTTCCTGCATTTCGTATTCATCAAAATTAATTCATGCTTGTCTGCCAATTCAGATTCAGTACCAAACAAATATTCAAGAATTACAATAGTTAGAGCTCCTATCATATTATTATCGGGAGTCCCATCAGTGTGATAAACTATATCTCCCTACTCATCTCTTAGTACTTCTGCCTCCATCTTGGCAATCATAATTGGAGAAGAGATAACTTCCCACCATTTGCTCAGAGTGCCTATAAAGCACTGGATGATTGACTTACATGCTTCAACCTCTGATTTTCCTTTCATACACATGACCTTGTATGAGACATACATTCGGTCAATCATCTGTCTAATTTGTCCAATAGACAGATTGTCAATGTTGCATTCTTGGAACCAATCTTTAGCAAATGTTTGGCTTTCTGGTAGTTTTCCTTTCCCCAATAAATCTGTTGCTGGAGGTCTACTTGTGTGGTGAGGGATTTCTTCATAGGCAGGTCGTTGGATGAATACTTGAGAAAGGTTTTCTCTTGCAGATGATGATTCTGGATCATCTTTTTATGGAGGAAAGTGATGAGGAAATTTCTTTTTTGTTTTTGTCTCTTCGGGCTTATATACAGGAGACAAAATTGATATAGGATGGTTTGGAAGGATGAAAGAGTCAGGGATAGGTTTGTCAGAGATACTATCCTTTTGCTTGATTTCTAACAAGGACTTTCCCATTTTAGAGAAAGTGTTTATTAGTCCTTCCATTAATTCCTCATGGTTTCTTGTGGATTCTCTAGATTTACACGATAATTCAGACAGAGTAGTTTCCATTTTATCTTTAACATCTGTGACTTTGTGTCGTATTTCATTGACATAATGGACTATAGTATTTGTTGAAACTTGCAAATCTATAATTTGTCCTTTTATGGCATAATCATTTGTCACAAATGTGTGAGTGGCCATGCCTCTTAAAGTTGTGTTTGTCCAGTTTATTTGTTCTGATACAGACTGGACTCTTTTGTCTATACCTGAAAGCTGAATTGCTTCTTCAGAAAGCAGTAGAGGGACTACTTTTACTTGTCTATTATTATCTTCAAGAATGCTACCTTTGAAGGGAGGAAAAGTAGAATTGGATTCTACAGTTTGACCTTCAATACTTTTCCATTTGTGTTTTGGAGGAGTTTCAGAACTCTCTCCTATCATCTGGACTTCAACTTTCTGATTTAGTTTCCTCCATTCATAGAAGGAAATCCAAATATTGTTTTCTGACATATATGTCTGCCAAAGGTTTGACAGTTTTTCTTTTTCTTAATCAGGTGTAGAAATATTGAAGTCATTTGTTTCAGGATTTGTAAATAAATCCCAGTTTAGCAGTCTTTTTATCCAAGATTCTTCGATGGATCCCTTCTGACACCCTTTTATAACATAATGGAATTTGTGTATTTATTCTATAGAAGGCCTCTGCATATTTTTAGATAAAGGGTTTGAAAATTTGCAATCAGGAATAACCTGATCACATTTCTCAATGTATCCTAGCCCATACTTTGGTGTTCCAGGGGGTCTCATGCCTTTATAAATGTCTTGTAATCTTGGATCTAGAGTCTTTATAGTTGGCATATAATGAATCATTAGACATAATAGAGACTCAGAAGTAGATGCAAGAATTTCTTCACAATTTTGTGCAGTTCTAAAACATATTGAAGAAGAATCCATTTGTTAAGCATGAGAGATTACTATAACTGCATAGGAAAGCAAGGCATTTAATATTAGTCTTCTGTTCCGGAGAAAGAAGATTTTAGATAGGCTGTTGGTCGAATGCTCATGCAGAAAATAGTAACCCTGTCAGGAAGTTGCAGAAGTGGAAACCTTGTCTTTCAAAGCCCCGAGACTTCTGATACGTCTTCAAAGTGAGTCGCAAGAGTGGAAACATTGTCTTTCAAAGGCCCGAGACTCTTGATATGAATCTGGATTCTTTTTATAACACACTTTAATTTACAGTAGCACTTAAATAAACTTTAATAGAGAGAATGGTCTGTTATCATACCCGACTTGAAAATGGCTTCATGGCTCTGATACCATTTTTAATCAGGGGCTTCCTCCGTCTGAGAATGAAGCTTGAAAATTGTTTGTCTCCTTCTGCTACTTGACCTTTTGGTTCTTTCTACTCTCTGCAGGACCAATCTAGCTCTCCTAGCAAACCCCAAGTAGATCATTATGCGAACCCCACCTCTGGCCTTATGTGAACCATCTAGTAGTAACTCCTAGTGAACCTTCAGATAGCCCAACACCTACAACTACCCTTAGTGGCCTCCTCGCCTAGCGTGACTTACTACCAGTGCTTTTCAGGACCTAAGAGAACCTCAACACAAATACCTTCTGATAACCTTATCTCCAGGGTGAGATAACATTATCTATCTTCTCGAGATAACTTCGACACGTAATCATTCAAGGAACACAGAATTCAATTACAGGCAAGTAGAAATAAGAATCATAACATATGCATAATTCAGAGACAATATTCAGAGAACATAATATGCTTGCGGAAGTCTTTATATTAAAAACAGAGAGCTTGAAGCTCTGTTGCTAGGGTATACAATAATGAGTAGGATGCTCAGAGAAGAATCCTCTTACTCGCTCTTTACAATACACTTATAGACTTATGCAGAATTGCATACACACAGAATGACTCAAAAGCTCAGACGGAAGGGAGCTTTAGAAAGACTTGGACCACTTACAGACTCAAAGACTTGAACTCCAAAAAAATCCTCCTTTAGAATGAGCTCCTCATCTCCTTATATACAAATTTGTGGAGGAAGGAATCAGTTCGATGATGAGACTCGATATGACTTATGACCCTACATGTTTTCCACTAAATCTGCTTTATGGATTTGTCGGTAGAAATCATGCAAGATTCTTCCGACCAAATCAAAACCTTTATTCTCCACTAAGAAAAGTGGGATCAACACTAGATATGAAGGGGTATTTGTGCAAGATTCCCCAGCCAGAAGACAAACATAAAATGACACGTATAGAGAAATCTTGGAAATGCAGGTAAAACAACGCCAAAATTTGGAGAAGTGCTCCAAGTTTCCAAGATGCTTATTATTACACTAAGGTACTCATTATTACAAAGTGGATATTGTGTTGAAAATACTAAAACAACTGAGAGGGGGGGTGAATCAGTTGTTTATAAGATTAAACAATTTTAACCCTTCTTAACAATTATTAATATTTCTTCATGTGTCATCAAGCAACATACAGTATATGGACAGTAAGAGTAAAGATCATCAGTCACACATAAAATACACACAGAGACAGATTTTCACGAGGAAACCCATAAAATGAGAAAGCCTCTTCTTCTTTGAAATGATAGGCAGTCTTTTTCAGTTCTGTACATCATCTATAATTGAGCACCAACTCAATGTGAGGCTGCTACCTTTGTTTTACAAGCTGCAACTTGTTTGAGAGCTCCAACTCTTTGGTTTCTCTAGCACCCACTAGAACGAAGCACCAACTCCCTGAGTATTCCAGCACCAACTGGATGGAAGCACCAACTTCCTGAATGTTCCAGCACCAACTGGATGGAAGCACCAACTTCCAGTTACACAGGCTCCAACCTGCATAAGAGAGAACACCTGTTCTCCCTAGCACCACCCTGCCACCCTGGTTTCTCTGGTCACTACCAGATGGAAGCTACAACTTCCTGTGTTCAAGCTACGACTTGAACCTATGAGGACAATAGTCCTCTCGAGAAACTACCAACCTCCCTTAAATATCAATGGTTAAATACACATTCAACTTTACAGATAAATCAGTTCTTACCAGTCTTTCTTTGTTCTTTAATTCTGGTCTTATGTTCCCTGTTCTGCTACTCTTCTCTTATTCAACAGGTCTTCTCTGTATCATGTCTTCTGTCATTCTGCCCTGCTTCTGTTCTGTCCATCATGTTTCTCTTCTTCTGTTCTCATTTTGCACAGTTCCTTCCCTTTTTACTATTCCTCTGCTCATCTTCCTTTTCTTACTGTTTACACATTTTTCATTCAGAACAATCAACCCAATTCGGTCTCCTTCATTTTCTTTTATACACCTTTCTTTAACGATTCCACTTCCCCTTCCAATGGGAAATCCAACGACATCTGTTTTGGCAACTGAAACGCTAACGAATTCATCATTCTCAGTCGGTTTCGCTTAACGGGTTTACAACTGAAGCGTTAATGTGTGAGTAAGAAAAACAACCCTCCGATCAAGGTTTGATCCAACGGTTCAGATCCCATCGGGATTTCACTTATCGTGAATTCAACATTCTCATTGTCGATATGCACTTGTACTCGGAACGCTTGATTCTCTGATCCCCGATGTACACTTTTCCCGAACCTTAGCCCCTTCTTACTATAGGCCCATATGTCCATCTATCAAGTGACCGCCACCATACCACTTGTCGGGGTTTCGGGGTTTACAAGGATAATGTGCATACATCCCCTAGAGCTGCGATATGTCGATTCTCGACCTCCTCTGTACTCCTTACACCTGTCCTCCACTGACTCCTGGGTGGCCCAGAAGCTATATCCCTTATCGGGAAATCACGTATCGCAATTTCGAAGTTCTTGATTCATTGTGTTCTTGACATATCAAATCCCGATCCCCAAAACTCTGATGCCACCTGTCCTCTGCGTTGTCATCACACATGATTCGACACGTATCAAACACTGCCACATGTCACTCTGATTCATTACTTGTATGTGTCTGAAGTGCTGAATCTGTCTGACACATGTCACTACCTGGTTGTTCCACGTTTCGCTTAGCTGACGCGGTTTGCTGACATGGGTCGAGTCGATGTTGATCTGACGGTTCAGATTCCGTCGAGATTTCGCATATCGCAAAATCGGGGATTTCGTTGTAGAGTGAACTTTGCCTTATGAAATCCCGATCCCCGAATTGCCGATGAGGCCTCCTGGCTGCCACGTGTCCATACAAATGAACGGTCCAGATCCCTGCTTGATTTAACGGCTGTGATTAAATCGCGAAATCACATCTCGCGATTTCAGGGTTTTCATTGTCGAGCGAACAAGACATTTCAAAGTCCCAATCCCCGATTTTCTCTTTTGGGTTAAATCTCTCGCAACTTTTACAGATCTGACGGCCCTTGTTCTTTCGGGAAATTTGTATGAGATCCTACGGTCACTGACTCTTCTTCCTTTTTCCTCTGTAAGCTCTTGCTACACGCGTTTTCTTCAAGGTTGTTCCTCCTGAGCTTTTACTTCCAAATCCCCACGGGGTTTTATCCTTCTTATCCTGCTGTCTCTACTGTTTCCATTAATGACAACAACCATCACTGCATTCTATCCACTGAATTTGCTTTCTGTTAACTGAAATTGCCAACAATCTCTCCCTTTGGCATTGATGGCAACACTTGCATTCAGACTTGACTCTCCTGCATTCGACCATCTGCATTCGACATTCAGACTCTCCTCTGTTACAGAAACATTTCAAACTCGACTCTCCTTTACTCCTTTCTCCCCCTTTGACATCA
>ML787416.1:110404-139554 GCA_009831015.1 Picea engelmannii
CGCTTAGCTGACGTGGTCTGTTGACGTGGGTCGAGTCGATGTTGATCTGACGGTTCAGATTCCGTCGGGATTTCGCATATCGCGAAATCGGGGATTTCGTTGTAGAGTGAACTTTGCCTTATGAAATCTCGATCCCCGAATTGTTGATGAGGCCTCCTGGCTGCCACATGTCCATACAATTGAACGGTCCAGATCCCTGCGATTTCGGGGTTTTCATTGTCGAGCGAACATGACATTTCAATGTCCCGATCCCCGATTTTCTCCTTTGGGTTAACTCTCTCGCAACTTTTACAGATCTGATGGCCCTCGTTCTTTCGAGAAATTTGTATGAGATCCTACGGTCACTGACTCTTCTTCCTTTTTCCTCTGTAAGCTCTTGCTGCGCGCGTTTTCTTCAAGGCTGTTCCTCCTGAGATTTTACTTCCAAATCCCCACGGGGTTTTATCCTTCTTATCCTGTTGTCTCTACTGTTGCCATTAATGACAACAACCATCACTGCATTCTATCCACTGAATTTGCTTTCTGTTAACTGAAATTGCCAACATATTGGTTATGGCAACCCACTAAACCTGAATGACACCACTGTCGGCTATTTAGACATGAATAATTAAAATTTTACACTGTGGAGGTTGGTATCATCAACCCACGAAAACCGACTAGCACCATGGTCAGCCAGTGAGACATTATTCCATTGGTTGGTCATGAAAATGTCGGAAGTGATCTAGATACCAATGTTGGGTATAGATTTCTTGGTACATTTCAGGATCCTCATTACTGTCTTTGTCTTGTTGTAGGACATATCTCATCCTAATGACCCAACGATGTCGTTCTCTAACAAAAACCATTTTATAATCATTTTCAAAAAATTGTTCAAGATTATGAATATTGCCTGGGAATCTTTGATGTGGAAACAAAAACATTTTTACAGTGTCGACGACGTCTAGATGTATAGCACTTGGATTTAATCCAAACTTTTTCCACCAGTCTAGGAGCCAGTCTGGTTCTTGAAATGAAATGAACTGAACAACAAATCTGATCATACAATAATAATATCTATATCTGTCAGTCCATAAACAAACATTATCCCACATTGTTTTATATTAAAAGTAATTTATTTCAAATAATCTTTCATTTGGATCTTGGTGTGGACATGACTACAAATCTTTCATCCTATTGATTTGGAAAAATTCCCATGATGGAGTTTGGTTCCATGTTTGATTTTGTTGGCAGAACCAATTTCTGTTTGCAAACCTGATTCTGGTTAGATCTCTTATTTCTATCAGCTTTTTCCTAGATGCAATAGTGGATGCTTGATGCATCTGACCTATCACATGTTGTGGGGGAATAACATGAATGCTGGTATTTCTTGAGAAGCTTGGTAGACCAAACTCTACTCCTTCTGACCATCTTGACTACCATTGAGGCACCCAATTTTCTTTGTATGTTTCCCAATCAGTATTATCATCTAGATATTCAGTACTTGGAGTGTTTCTGTAGTCATCCCAAGTATTTATTATCACCATGTTTTTTGAACAATAAATAATTTGAGCATGTGATTCAGAGATAAAGGCCAAAATTTTCTTCTTTGGTGGATGGCCATTTATACTTGGTAAGGTGATAAAATATCCAAGTTCACCCTTTGAAATTTGACAAGATCTAGGTGGCTCAACTGCAGATAGGAATGGAGTTCCTAGGATACAATCTACTGGTAGTTATGTTAATAAGAACTTCATTTCTAGTCCATATTCGTCAAATAATAAAATTCCTTTGGGAATTTCAAAATTCATGTCTGTAGATATGTTTCCCAAACCTATAGCCGAATAGCTACTAGGAAGCCAATATTTCTAAGGGATCAAGTCTTGCCCAAGAGTCTATTTTGAAATTGTATTTAGACTCTTCTTCTAGATTTCTAACTTTTTCTTTTAATTCAATGACCTCTTTTCTCAAAAGAAGCATTTCTTTGGCTAGGTCTGTTACTGAATTATTTTGCAGCTTTGATTCTTTATTATATTTGAAAAACTTTTTTGTATTTTTATCAAAAGAGGCTTCAAGAAACAAAGGTTCCTCTCTGGAAAACTTAATGTTCTTTGACCTTTGTTCTGTTTTGAATGTCTTCAAAAAAGTTTCAAGAAGTGAATTTTTCAAATCGCCTTCTGGAAAGGCTCTGATGTGTGCCAACATTTGAGATTCTTGATCTCTTGTATTACTGAACATACATACTTTTATTTTCTGTCGTAGATCTCGTTCTGATTCATATTCAGATCTTTATAAACTTTGTTGTCATGAGAAAAAATTTGGACTTTAGCAAGTGCAACTCTGATTTATAAAAACTTCTTCTTCTGAATGGTAATCAAATTCAGAAGTGCTAGTAGATTTTGAACAACATCCTTGTTGTAATAGATGTACTTCTATTTTTTGGAAAGGATGGCATGGGCACTGGTTTGTTTCATGATCCTTTGCCCCACATCTATTACAATGTAATCTTAAGGCTAACTATTTACTAGCCTGGGCTTCTTTGGATTTTTGTTCAGAATATTTTCCTTTTGACATTCTAGATGCCTTGTTCTCTGGACAATTATGTGCAATGTGTCTAGATTTTCCACAGATCCAACATTGTACTTGTTGTCTAGCCTGATGGGAATGACATTTTAATTTAATATCCTCAGGCTCATAGTAATGTGTCATGGGTCTGTACCTGTATTTGCATTTCTCTTTTTTCTTCTCTTTGAATTCCTTTTTCTTTTTTCTTTTCTTTCTTACAGGGTCTGTAATATATAGACCATACTTTTCACAGATGGATTCTTGGTCAAGTAAATGAGATAACTTATATATAGAGTTCTGAACTTTCATATTTACACACAACCCAATTAAGGCTTTAGTGATAAGAGAATAAATCTCTCCCCATGTATACATCTCATAAGGAAGTTTAAAAACTTCTTGCATCTTTAAATACTCGACAAATTTACTAGGTATGGATGCGAAGTAAACTTGTTTCCAGAGAAGATTCTGACTATCTTGGACCTCAAAAATTATTTGAGTCCAATCCTTATGGAACTCTTCATATTCAGACATCTTCCTGCATTTCATATTCATCAGAATTAATTCATGCTTGTCTGCCAATTCAGATTCAGTACCACAACAATGTTCAAGAATTGCAGTAGTTAGAGCTCCTATCATACTATTATGGGGAGTCCCATCAGTGAGATAAGCTATATCTCCTTGCTCATATCTTAGTACTTCTGCCTCCATCTTGGGAATCATAATTGGAGAAGACATAACGTCCCACCATTTTCTCAGAGTGCTTGTAAAGCACTGGATGATTGACTTACATGCTTCAACCTCTGATTTTCCTTTCATACACATGACCTTGTATGAGACATACATTTGGTCAATCATCTATCTAATTTGTTCAATAGACAAATTGTCAATGTTCTATTCTTGGAACCAATCTTCAACAAATGTTTGGCTTTATGGTAGTTTTCCTTTCCCCAATAAATATAGTGCTAGAGGTCTGCTTGTGTGGTGAAGGATGTATTGATAGGAAGGTCATTGGATGGATACTAGAGAAAGGTTTTCTCTTGTGGATAATGATTCTGGATCATCTTTTTCTGGAGGAAAGTGATGAGGAAATTTCTTTTCTGTTTTTTTCTCTTCGGGCTTATATATAGGAGACATAATTGATATAGGATGGTTTGGAAGGATGAAAGAGTCAGGGATAGGTTTGTTAGAGATACTATCCTTTTTCTTGATTTCTAAAAAGGACTTTCCCATTTTAGAGAAAGAGTTTCCTAGTCCTTCCATTAATTCTTCATGGTTTCTTGTGGATTCTCTAGATTTACAGCATAATTCGAACAGAGTAGTTTCCATTTTATCTTTAACATCTATGACTTTGTCCTGTATTTCATTGATAGAATGGACTATAGTATTTGTTGAAACTTGCAAATATATAATTTGAACTTTTCTGGCATAATCGTTTGTCACAAATGTGTGAGTGGCCATGCCTCTTAAAGCTTTGTTTGTCTAGTTTATTTGTTATGATACAGACTAGACTCTTTTGTCTATACCCAAAAGTTGAATAACTTATTCAGAAAGCAGTAGAGGAACTACTTTTACTGGTCTATTATTATCTTCAAGGATGATACCTTTGAAGGGAGGAAAAGTAGAATTGGATTATACAGTTTGACCTCCAATACTTTTCCATTTGTGTTTTGGAGGAGTTTCAAAACTCTCTCCTATCATATGGACTTCAATTTTCTGATTTAGTTTCCTCCATTCATAGAAGGAAATCCAAATATTGTTTTATGACATATATGTCTGCCAAAGGTTTGACAATTTTTCTTTTTCTTCACCAGGTGTAGAAATATTGAAGTCATATGTTTCAGGGTTTGTAAATAAATCCCAGTTTAGTAGTCTTTTGCTCCAAGCTTCTTCGATGGATCCCTTCTAACACCCTTTTATAACAGAATGAAATTTGTGTATTTCTTCTATCGAAGGCCTCTGCATATTTTCAGGTAAAGGGTTTGAAAATCAACAATCAGGAATAACCTGATCACATTGCTCAATGTATCCCAGCCCATACTTTGGTGTTCTAGGGGGTCTCATGCCTTTATAAATGTCTTGTAATATTCGATATAGAGTCTCTATAGTTGGCATATAATGAATCATTAGACATAACTAAGACTCAGAAGTAGATGAAGAACTTTCTTCACAATTTTGTACAGTTCTAAAACAGATTGAAGAAGAATCTATTTGTTAAGTAGGAGAGATTACTATAACTGCACAAGAAAGCAAGGTGTTTAAACTTAGTCTTTTGTTCCAGAGAAAGAAGATTTTAGATAGGCTCCTGGTCGATTGCCCAGGAAAAAACTAGTATCTCTGTCAGGAAGTTGCAGAAGTGGAAACCTTGTCTTTCAAAGGCTTGTGACTTCTTATACAGCTTCAAAGTGAGTTTCAAGAGTGGAAACCTTGTCTTTCAAAGGCCCGAGACTCTTGATAAAGCTATGGATTCTTTTTATAACACACTTTAATTTAAAGCAGCACTTAAATAAACTTTAACAGAGAAAATGGTATGTTATCATACCTGGCTTGAAAATGGCTTCATGGCTCTGATACCATTTGTAATCAGGGGCTTCCTTCGTCGGAGAATGAAGCTTGAAATTTTTTTGTCTTGTGCGTCTGTCTCCTTATGCTACTTGACCTTCTGTTTCTTGCTACTCTCTATAGGACCAATCCAGCTCTCCTAGCGAACCCCGAGGAGATCCTTATGCGAACCCCACTTCTGGCCTTATGTGAACCATCCAGTAACTCCTAGCGAACCTTCAGACAACCCAACACCTACAACTTCCCTTAGCGACCTCCTTGCCTAGCGGGACTTACTACCGGTGTTATTCAGGACCTAAGAGAACCTCGGCACAGCTATCTTTTAAGAACCTTATCTCTAGGGTGAGAGAACTTTATCTATCTTCTCGAGAGAACTTCGACACATAATCATTCAAGGAACACAAAATGTAATTACAGCCAAGTAGAAACTAGAATCATAACATACGCACAATTCAAAGACAATATTCAGAGAACATAATACACTTGCAGAAGTCTTTATATTAAAAACAGAGAGCTTGAAGCTCTGTTGCCAGGGTATACAATAATGAGCAGGATGCTCAGAGAAGAATGCTCTTACTCTCTCTTTATAATACACTTATAGACTTATGCAGAATTGCATGCACACAGAATGACTCAAAAGCTCAGACAGAAGGGAGATTTAGAAAGACTCGGACCACTTACAGACTCAAAGACTTGAACTCCAAAAAACTCCTTGAGAATGAGCTCCTCATCTCCTTATATACAACTTTGTGGAGGAAGGAATCATTTGGATTATGAGACTCGATATGACTTCTGACCCTACATGTTTTCCACTAAATCTTCTTTATGGATTTGTCGGTAGCAATCATGGAAGATTCTTCTGACCAAATCAAATCCTTTATTCTCCACTAAGAAAAGTGGGATCAACAGTAGATCTGACGGGGTAGTCGTGCAAGATTCCCCGGCCAGAAGACAAACATAAGATGACACGTATAGAGGAATCTTGGAAATGTGGGTCAAACCACGCCAAAAGTTGGAGAAGTTCTCCAAGTTTCCAAGATGCTTATTATTACACAAAGGTACTCATTATTGCAGAGTGGATATTGGTTACAAAAACCCATTAAACCTGAATCACACCACTATCGGCTCTTTAGACATGAATAATTAAAATTTTACACTATGGAGGTTGGTATCGTCAATCCACAGAAACCGACTGGCACCATGGTCGACCAATGAGACATTATTCCATTGGTTGGTCATGGAAATGTCGGAAGCGATTTGGATCCCAATGTTGGGTATAGATTTCTCGGTATATTTCAAGATCCTCATTACTATCTTCATCTTGTTGTAGGACATATCTTGTCCTGATGACCCATGGATATCGTTCTTTAACAAAAAACATTTTATAATCATTTTCAGAAAATTGTTCAAGATTATGAATATTGCCTGGGAATCTTTGATGTGGAAACGGGAACATTCTTTTAGTGTCGAGAACATATAGATGTATAACACTTGGATTTAATCCAAACTTTTTCCACCAGTCTAGGAGCTAGTCTGGTTCTTTAAATGAAATGAACTGAACAACAAATATGATCATACAATAATAATATCTATATCTGTCAATCCATAAACAAACATTATCCCGCATTGTTTTATATTGAAAGTAAATTATTTCAAATAATCTTTCATTTGGATCTTGGTGTGGCCATGACTGCAAATCTCTCATCTTGTTGATTTGGAAAAATTCCCATGTTGGAGTTTGGTTCCATGTTTGAGTTTGTTGGCAAAACCAATTTCTGTTTGCAGACCTAATTCTAGTTAGATCTCTTATTTCTATCAGCTTCTGACTGGATGCAATAGTGTATGCTTGATGCATCTGACCTATCACATGCTGTGGGTGAATAACATGAATGTTGGTATTTCTTGAGAAGCCTGGTAGACCAAACTTTACTCCTTTTGATGATCTTAACTACCATTGAGGCACCCAATCTTCTTTGTATGTTTCCCAATCAGTATTATCATCTATATATTCAGTAGTTTGAGTGTTTTTGTAGTCATCCCAAGTATTTATTATCACCATGCTTTTTGAAAAATAAGAAATTTGAGCATGTGATTCAGAGATAAAGGCCAAAAATTTCTTCTTTGGTGGATGTCCATTTATACTTGGCAAGGTGATCAAATATCCAGGTTCACCCTTTGAATTTTGACAAGAGCCATGTGGCTCAACTGCAGATAGGAACGGAGTTCCTAGGATACAATCTACTGGTATTTATGTTAATAAGAACTTCATTCCTAGTGCATATCCGTCAAATAATAAAATTCCTTTGGGAATTTCAAAATTCTTGTCTGTAGATATGTTTCCCAAACCTATAGCCAAATAGCTGCTAGGAAGCCAATATTTATGAGGGATAAGTCTTTATGCACTAAATTCATATCTAAACCTATATCTAATAGTGCATTCAAATAAAAAACTTCAGAATTGATTTCTAACTTGATCTTCACCTGATACTTTTGGAATCGAATGGGCAAGATCTTCATTGTTGTTAGCCCTTGAAGATGGGCTATTGTTTTTGGTTTTTCATATGGTCCATCCTCCAAAGGAGGTGGTTTGGAATCCAATTGATCCCCGATTTCTCTGATCTCTTGTCTTGCCCAAGAGTCTATTTTGAAATTGTATTTAGACTCTTCTTCTAGCTTTCTAATTTTTTCTTTTAATTCAATGACCTCTTTTCTCAAAATAAACATTTCTTTGGCTAGGTTTGTTACTGAAGTATTTTGCAACTTTTCTTCTTTATTATATTTGATAAAAGTTTTTGTATTTTTATCAAAAGAGTCTTTGAGAAACAAAGGTTCCCTTCTGGAAGACTCATTATTCTTTGACCTTTGTTCAGTTTTGACTGTCTTCAGAAAAGTTTCAAGAAGTGATTTTTTCATATCGCCTTCTGGCAAGGCTTTGATTTCTTCCAACATTTGAGCTACTTGATCTCCTGTATTACTGAACATACCAAATTTTATTTTCTGCCAGAGATCTGGTTCTGATTCAGGTTCAGAGCTTTCTGAACTTTCTTGGCATGAGCAAAATTTTGGATTTTTGCAATTGCAACTCTGATTTACAAAAGCTTCTTCTTCTGAACTGTAATCAAATTCAAAAGTGCTAGTAGATTCTAAACAACATCCTTGTTGTAATAGATGTACTTCTTCTCTTTTTGGGAAAGGATGGTGTAGGTATTGGTTTGTTTCATGATCCTTTTCCCCACATCTATTACAATGTAATCTTAAGTCTAACTGTTTACTAGCCTGGGCTTCTTTGGCTTTTTGTTCAGAATATTTGCCTGTTGACATTCTATATGCCTTGTTCTCTAGACAGTTATGTGCAATGTGTCCATATTTTCCATAGATCTAGCATTGTAATTTATTTCTAGCATGATGGGAATGAGATTTTAATTTAATATCCTCAAGCTCATAGTAATGTGTCCTAGGTCTGTACCTGTATTTTTGTTTCTCTTTTTTCTTCTCTTTGAATTCCTTTTTCTTTTTTCTTTTCTTTCTTACAGGGTCTGTAATATATAGACCATACTTTTCACAGATGGATTTTTGGTCAAGTAAATGAGATAAATTATATACAGAGTTGTGAGCTTTCATATTTACACACAACCCATTTAAGGCTTTAGTGATAAGAGAATAAATCTCTCCCATGTATACATCTCATAAGGAAGTTTAAAAACTTCTTGCATGTTTAAATACTTAACAAATTTACTAGGTATGGCTGCCAAGTAAACTTGTTTCCAGAGAAGATTCTGACTATCTTGGACCTCAAAAATTCTTTGAGTCCAATCCTTATGGAACTCTTCATATTTATACATCTTACTGCATTTCATATTCATCAGAATTAATTCATGCTTGTCTACCAATTCAGATTCAGTACCACACCAATGTTCAATAATTGCAGTAGTTAGAGCTCCTATCATATTATTATGGGGAGTCCCATCAGTGTGATAAACTATATCTCCTTTCTCATATCTTAGTACTTTTGCCTAATTCTTGGAAATCATAATTGTAGAAGAGATAACTTCCCACCATTTGCTCAGAGTGCTTATAAAGCACTGGATGATTGACTTACATGCTTCAACCTCTGATTTTCCTTTCATACACATGAACTTGTATGAGACATACATTCGATCAATCATCCATCTAATTTTTCCAATAGACAGATTGTCAATGTTGCATTCTTGAAACCAATCTTCAACAAATTTTTGTCTTTCTGGTAGTTTTCCTTTCCCCAATAAATCTGGTGCTGGAGGTCTGCTTGTGTGCTGAGGGATGTCTTCATAGGCAGGTCATTGGATGGATACTAGAGAAATTTTTTTTCTTACGGATCATGATTCTGGATCATATTTTTCTAGAGGAAAGTGATGAGGAAATTTATTTTCTGTTTTTGTCTCTTCGGGCTTATATACAGGGGACAAAATTGATATAGGATGGTTTGGAAGGATGAAAGAGTCAGGGATAGGTTTGTCAGAGATACTATCCTTTTTCTTGATTTCTAACAAGGACTTTCCCATTTCAGAGAAAGTGTTTCCAAGTCCTTCCATTATTTCCTCATGGTGTCTTGTGGATTCTTTAGATTTACAGGATAATTCAGATAGAACAATTTCCATTTTATCTTTAACATTTGTGACTTTGTCCTATATTTCATTGACATAATGGACTATAGTATTTGTTGAAAATTGCAAATCTATAATTTTTCCTTTTCTGGCATAATCATTTGTCACAAATGTGTGAGTGGCCATGCCTCTTAAAGTTGTGTTTGTCGAGTTTATTTTTTCTGATACAGACTGGGCTCTTTTGTCTATACCCGAGAGCTAAACAACTTCCTCAGAAAGCAGCATAGGAACTGCTTTTACTTGCCTATTATTATCTTCAAGGATGATACCTTTGAAGGGAGGAAATGTAGAATTGGAATCTATAGTTTGACCTTCAATACTTTTCCATTTTTGTTTTGGAGGAGTTTCAGAACTCTCTCCTATCATCTAGACTTCAATTTTCTGATTTAGTTTCCTCCATTCATAAAAGAAAATCCAAATATTGTTTTCTGACATATATGTCTGCCAAAGGTTTGACAGTTTTTATTTTTCTTCATCAGGTATAGAAATATTGAAGTCATTTGTTTCAGGATTTGTAAATAAATCCTAGTTTAGCAGTCTTTTGATCCAAGCTTCTTCGATGGATCCCTTCTGACACCCTTTTATAACATAATGAAATTTGTGTATTTCTTATATTGAAGGCGTTTTCATATTTTCATGTAAAGGGTTTGAAAATATGCAATCAGGAATAACCTGATCACATTGCTCAATGTATCCCAGCCCATACTTTTGTGTTCTAGGGGATCTCATGCCTTTATAAATATCTTGTAATCTCTGATCTAGAGTCTCTATAGTTGGGATATAATGAATCATTAAACATAACTGAGACTCATAAGTAGATGCATAACTTTCTTAACAATTTTGTACAGTTCTAAAACAGAGCGAAGAAGAATCCATTTTTTAAGTAGGAGAGATTACTATAACTACGCTTGAAATAAGGACATTTAATCTTAGTCTTCTGTTCTGGAGAAAGAAGATTTCAGATAGGCTCCTGGCTGACTGCTCAGGTAGAAACTAGTAACTCTGTTAGGAAGTCACAAAAGTGGAAACCTTGTCTTTCAAAGGTTCAAGACTTCTGATACGGCTTCAAAGTGAGTGACAAGAGTGGAAACCTTGTCATTCAAAGGCCCGAGACTCTTGATATGGCTCTGGATTCTTTTTATAACACACTTTAATTTATAGCAGCACTTAAATAAACATTAACAGAGCGAATGGTCTGTTATCATACCCGTCTTGAAAATGGCTTCATGGCCCCAGGTATGATAACAGACCATTCACCCTGTTAAAGTTTATTTAAGTGTTGTTGTAAATTAAAGTGTGTTAATAAAGAATCCAAATCTGTATCAAGAGTCTTGGGCCTTTGGAAGACAAGGTTTCCACTCTTGCGTCTCACTTTGAAGCCGTATCAGAAGTCTCGGGCCTTTGAAAGACAAGGTTTCCACTTCTGCGACTTCCTGATAGAGTTACTAGTTTCTGCTTGAGCAGTCGGCCAAGAGCTTATTTGAAATCTTCTCTCTACGGAACAAAAGACTAAGATTAAATGCCCTTCTTTCTTGTGCAGTTATAGTAGTCTCCCATGCTTAACAAATGGATTCTTCTTCAGTCTCTTTTAGAATTGTAAAAAATTGTGAAGAAAGTTCTACATCTACTTCTGAGTCTCAGTTATGTTTAATGATTCATTATATGCCAACTATAGAGACTCTAGATCCAATATTACAAGACATTTATAAAGGCATGAGACCCCCTGGAACACCAAAGTATGGGATGGGATACATTGAGCAATGTGATCAAGTTATTCCTGATTGCAGATTTTCAAACCCTTTACATGAATATATGGAAAGGCCTTCAATAGAAGAAATACACAAATTTCATTCTGTTATAAAAGGGTGTCTTAATGGATCCATCGAAGAAGATTGGATCAAAATGATGTTAAACTTGGATTTATTCACAAATCCTCAGACAAATGACTTCAATATTTATACACCTGATAAAGAAAAAGCAAAACTGTCAAAACTTTGGCAGAATTATATCTCAGAAAACAATACTTGGATTTCCTTTTATGAATGGAGGAAATTAAATCAGAAGATTGAAGTCTATATGATGGGAGAAAGTTCAGAAACACTCCCAAAGCACAAATGGAAAAGTTTATATGGGAAAACTGTTGAATCTAACTCTACTTTTCCCCCTTTCAAGGGCATTGTCATTGAAGATAGTAATAGGCAAGTAAAAGAAGTTCCTTTGCTGCTTTTTGAGGAAGCTATTCAGCTTTCAGGTATAGAAAAAAGAGTCCAGTCTGTATCAGAACAAATAAACTAGACAAACACAGCTTTAAGAGGCATGGCCACTCACACATTTGTGACAAATGATTATTCCATAAAAGAACAAATTATAGATTTGCAAGTTTCAACAAATACTATAGTTCATTCTGTCAATGAAATACAAGACAAAGTCACAGATGTTAAAGATAAACTGGAAACTGCTATGTTCGAATTATCATGTAAATCTAGAGAATCCACAAGAAACCATGAGGAATTAATGGAAGGACTAGGAAACACTTTCTCTAAAATGGGAAAGTCCTTGTTAGAAATAAAGAAAAAGGAGAGTATCTCTGACAAACCTATCCATGACTCTTTCATCCTTCCAAACCATCCTATATCAATTTTGTCTCCCGTATATAAGCCCAAAGAGACAAAAACAGAAAAGAAATTTTCTCATCACTTTCCTCCAGAAAAATATGATCCAGAATCATCATCTGCAAGAGAAAACCTTTCTCTAGTATCCATCCAATGACCTACCTATGAAGATATCCCTCACCACACAAGCAGACCTCCAACACCAGATTTATTAGGGAAAGGAAAACTACCAGAAAGCCAAACATTTCTTGAAGATTGGTTCCAAGAATGGAACATTGACAATCTCTCTATTGAACAAATTAGACAGATGATTGACCGAATGTATGTCTCATACAAGGTCATGTGTATGAAAGGAAAATCAGAGGTTGAAGCATGTAAGTCAATCATCCAGTGCTTTACAGGCACTCTGAGCAAATGGTGGGAAGTTATCTCTTCTCCAATTATGATTGCCAATATGGAGGCAGAAGTACTTAGAGATGAACAGGGATATATAGTTTATCACACTTATGGGACTCCCCTTAATAATATGATAGGAGCTCTAACTACTGCAATTCTTGAACATTGGTGTGGTACTGAATCTGAATTGGAAGACAAGCATGAATTAATTCTGATGAATATGAAATGCATGAAGATGTCTGAATATGAAGAGTTCCATAAGGATTGGACTCAAAGAATTTTTGAGGTCCAAGATAGTCAGAATCTTCTCTGGAAACAAGTTTACTTAGCAGCCATACCAAGTAAATTTGTCGAGTATTTAAAGATGCCAGAAGTTTTTATACTTCTCTATGAGATGTATACATGGGGAGAGATTTATTCTCTTATCACTAAAGCCTTAACTGGGTTGTGTGTAAATATGAAATTTCACAAATTTGTATATAATTTATCTCATTTACCTGACCAAAAATCCATCTATGAAAAGTATGATCTATATATTACAGACTCTGTAAGAAATAAAAGAAAAAAGAAAAAGGAATTCAAAGAGAAGAAAAAAGAGAAATACCAGGTAGAAACCCAAGACACATTACTATGAGCTTGAGCATATTAAATTAAAATCTCATTCCCATCAGGCTAGACAACAAGTACAATGCTGGATCTGTGGAAAATCTAGACACATTGCACGTAACTGTCCAGAGAACAAGGCATCTAGAATGTCAAAAGGAAAATATTATGAACAAAAATCCAAAGAAGCCCAGGCTAGTAAACAATTAGCCTTAAGATTACATTGTAATAGATGTGGGACAAATGATCATGAAACAAACCATTTCCCACACCATCCTTTCCCAAAAAGAGAAGAAGTACATCTATTACAACAAGGATTTTGTTTACAATCTACTAGCACTTCTGAATTTGATTACAGTTCAAAAGAAGAAGTTTTTATAAATCAGAGTCGCAATTGCAAAAATCCAAATTTTTGCTCATGCCAAGAAAGTTCAGAAAGCTCTGAATCTGAATCAGAACTAGATCTCCGGAAGAAAATAAAAGTCTATATGTTCAGTAATACAAAATATCAAGAATCTTAAATGTTGGCACAAATCAGAGCCTTTCCAGAAGGCGATATGAAAAAATCACTTCTTGAAACTTTTTTGAAGACAGTCAAAACAAAAAAAAGGTCAAAGAATGTTGAGTCTTCCAGAAGGGAACCTTTGTTTATCAAAGCCTCTTTTGATAAAAATACAATTTTTTTTATCAAATACAATAAATAAGCAAAGCTCCAAAATACTTCAGTAACAAACCTAGCCAAAGAAATGCTTCGTTTGAGAAAAAAGGTCATTGAATTAAAAAAAAAATAGAAAGCTAGAAGAAGAGTCTGAATACAATTTCAAAATAGACTCTTGGACAAGACAAGAGATCAGAGAAATCAGGGATCAATTGGATTCCAAACCACCTCCTTTGGAGGATGCACTATATGAAAATACAAAAACGACAGCCCATCTTCAAGGGCTAACAACAATGGAGATCTTGCCCATTCGATTCCAAAAGTATCAGGTGAAGATCAAGTTAGAAATCAATTCTGAATTTTTTTATTTGAATGCACTATTAGATATAGGTTCAGATATGAATTTAGTGCATAAAGACTTGATCCCTCATAAATATTGGCTTCCTAGAAGCTATTTGGCTATAGGTTTGGGAAATGTATCTACATACATGAATTTTGAGATTCCCAAAGGAATTTTGTTATTTGATGAATATGCACTAGTGATGAAATTCCTGATAACAAAGTTACCAGTAGATTGTATCCTAGGAACTTCGTTCCTATCTACAGTTGAGCCACATGGCTCTTTTCAAACTTCTAAAGGTGAACCTGGATATTTTATTACTCTACCAAATATAAATGGCCATCCACCAAAGAGAAAAAAATTGCCTTTCATTTCTGAATCACATGCTCAAATTGCTTATTGTTCAAAGAGCATGGTGATAATAAATACTTGGGATGATTACAGAAATGGTCCATCCACTGAATATCTTGATTATAATACCAATTGGGAAACATACAGAGAAAATTGGGTGCCTCAATGGTAGTTAAGATGGTCAGAAGGAGTAGAGTTTGGTCTACTAGGTTTTTCAAGAAATACTAGCATTCATGTCATTCCTCCCCAACATGTAATAGGACAAATGCATCAAGCATCCATTATTGCATCCAGACAAAAGGTGGTAGAAATGGGAGATCTAACTAGAATTAGATCAACAAACAAAAACTTGTTCTGTCAACAAACCCAAACATGGAACCAAACTCCAGCATGGAACTTTTTCCAGATTAATAGGATGAGAGATTTACAATCATGGCCACAACAAGATCCAAATGAAAGATTATCTGAAATCAGTTACTTTCAATATAAAACAATGTGGGATAATGTTTGTCTATGGACTGACAGATATAGATATTATTACTGCATGATCAGGTTCTCCGTCCAGTTCATCTCATTTCCTGAACCAGACTAGCTCTTAAACTGGTGGAAAAAGGTTTGGATTAAATCCAAGCGCTATACATCCAGACGCCATTGATACTACAAGAATGTTTCTGTTCCCTAACAAAATATTATGAAAAAATGTTCATAATCTTGAACACTTTTCTGAAAATGAGTATAAAATGTTTTTTGTCAGAGAAAGACATCCATGGGTCATCAGAACTCGATACATCTTACAACAAGATGAAGATAGCGATGAAGATCATGAAATGCACCGAGAAATCTACACCCAACATTGGGATCTAGATCACTTCATACATTTTCATGACTAACCAATGGAATAATGTCTTACTGGCCGACAAAAGATGACAATCGATTTCCGTGGGTTGACGATGCCAACCTCCATAGTGTACCAACCTCCATAGTGTAATTCTTGACTATTCATGTCTAAATGGCCGACAATGGAGCCATTCGGGTTTAGTGGGTTGCCGTAACCAATATCCACTTTGTAATAATGAGTATCTTGGAAACTTGGAGAACTTCTCCAACTTTTGGCGTGGTTTGACCCGCATTTCCAGGATTCCTCTATACATGTCAGTTTATGTTTGTCTTCTGGTCGGGGAATCTTGCACGACTACTGCGTCAGATTTATTTATGATTTTTTTTTTTTTTTAGTGGAGAATAAAATCTTTGATTTGGTCGGAAGAATCTTGCATGATTTCTACCGCCAAATCCATAAAGGAGATTTAGTGGAAGACATGTAGGGTCTGAAGTCGTGTCAAGTCTAATCATTGAAATGATTCCTTTCTCCACAAATTTGTATATAAGGAGAGGAGGAGTTAATTCTCGAGGAGGATTTTTTTAGAGTTCAAGTCTTAGAGTCTGTAAGTTGTCTGAGTCTTTCTAAAGCTCTCTTCTGTCTGAGGTTTTGTTTCATTCTGTGTGTATGCAATTGTGCATAAGTCTATAAGTGTATTGTGTGAGTGAATATGAGCATTCTACTCTGAGCATTCTTCTCATTATTGTATACCCTGGAATCATAGCTTCAACCTCTCTATTTTTAATATAAAGACTTCCACAAGCATATTATGTTTCCTGAATATTGTCTTTGAATTGTGCGTATGTTATGTTTCTCGTTTCTACTTTCCTGTAATTGCAATCTGTGTTCCTTGAACGATTCTGTGTCGAAGTTCTCTTGAGAAGATAGATAAAGTTATCTCACCCTAGATATAAGGTTCTCGGAAGGTAGCTATGCTGAGGTTCTCTTAGGTCCTGAATAGCACCGGTAGTCAGTCCCACTAGGCAATGAGGCCACTAAGGGCAGTTGTAGGTGTTGGGCTGTCTGAAGGTTTACTAGGAGTTACTGGATGGTTCACATAAGGCCAGAGGTGGGGTTCACATAAGGATCTGCTTGGGGTTCGCTAGGAGATATGGATTGGTCCTGTAGAGAGTAGCAAGAAATAGAAGGTCAAGTAGCAGAACGAGACAGATGCATGAGACAAACAATTTTCAAGCTTCATTCTCTGATGGAGGAAGCCCCTTATATGATAATAGACCATTTTCTCTATTAAAGTTTATTTAAGTGCTGCTGTAAATTAAATTGTGTTATAAAATTAATCCAGAGTTGTATCAAGAGTCTCGGGCCTTTGAAAGACAAGGTTTCCACTCTTGCAACTCACTTTGAATTTGTATCAGAAGTCTCAGGCCTTTGAAAGACAAGGTTTCCACTTCTACGACTTTCATAAAGAGTTACTAGGCTCTGTCTGAGCAGTCAACCAAGAGCCTATCTGAAATCTTCTTTCTCCAAAACAGAAGACTAATATTAAACGCCCTTCTTTTCTGTGCAGTTATAGTAATCTCTACTAAAAATGGATTCCTCAGTCCCTTTTAGAGAATTGTGAAATGATGAAGATCATAGTACTTATGGAAGAGAATCTGTTAGTAGTTTAGAAACTATGTTTGCTAATAATAGATCTCATAGTTTAAACTATGCCAGTATTGAAGAAGCCGAAACTGAGCCCCAGGCTACATGGAAGTTGCCTAAGATTTCTCCCAGCTGAGTATACAAAGACTTGAGTATGTTCCATCTTAAATCTATATCAAGGGTAATAGTAAAAGAATCAGTCAACAGAATACAATAAAATATTGATGTCAGCCAAACCATTTCTTTGATAAATGTCAAGGAAATCCAAAATGAAGCAAAGAGACATGGGACAAATTATTTACATTTTGGATGCATTTGGGTTGGAATCAATCCTTTGGTTCATAAGGGTATTGATGCTTATGCTCTGTGCACAGTCAGAGACATGGCACATAATAAATTCACTGATTCCTTAATAGGAGGAATAGTTTCTCCTCTTTCTAATGGTCCTGTTTATTTTGACTGGTACCCAAACTTCTCTACTTACAATTTTGATGAAAATCTTGGGGATATATTAAAACTCCAAATGAACTACTGGATTTGATATGTGCCAAACCCGAACGAATATATCCATTCAAACTAGAGTATGTTTTAGACATACCAATACTCTTTTCCCTGCAGTCCTCCATACCCCTAGTAGAACTGCTCAATCCAGTACATTAGTTCTAACTAACCCTCTAAATCAGAAAATGGAACATCAAACCATAAGATGGAAAAATCTCTCTTTTCCTACAGCTCAGGTCATCGATACACCAAAAGCTCCCATCCCAAGATCCATCACTTCTGCTCAAATAAAAGAATCCGCATCCTCTGTAGTTATCTCTTTTCCACAAAGATCTTTATTAAGAAACAATTCTTCAGTTTCTTCTTCTTCATCCACCTCATCTTTTTGTTTACATCCTTCACTCCATTCTTTAGCCAATTCGATTGGTCATGTTCCTTTTGCTATACAATTTTTAGACTGCAAAAAACTTGTTACTTTATCCACACTTTCAGCATTTAAAGAAGATGAGAAATTACAGTTTGAACATGCCAATCACAATCCAAGAACAAATATTCCACCCCCTCATTCTCCCTCAAAAGAACCCTGTCCACATCCTCAGTGTTCTGACTTCCCTTTTCGCCATGACTCACACGTTCTTGTTGTACAAATATATCCTTGTACAGAAATAAATAGGAGATACCAAGCCAATATTCTTGAAGATCTTAAAAGACCACCTGCTCCTGAAATAAAAAAATCCCTTTCTTTAATGATGTGCTGCAAAAAATACAGGGTGAAATCTTACTAGATGAAAGATATGCTAAATTGGGATCTCTTTACCCATCCATATGCAGAAAATTTTGCTAAAAATAGTTTGTATGAACAAAAAGTGAATTTGTCAAATGAATGGAAGGATTTTATGGATAAAAAGGATATGTTTATCTCTTTCCATGAATGGAAGATTCAAAGAACATTTTCTATTCCAAGAAATTGTTCTAAAAAGGTCTTAAAGCCACTTACAACAAGACCAACTTGTTGTTCTTTCCAGACACTTTCTATTCTAGATCTTGGAAAAGAAATTGGTAAACTTAAAATGTTTATCAAAGAACAAGAAAGCAAGAAAGAACAGAAAGAAGAACAAATTGTCCATATCCAACACAAAAAATTTCATATCCTGATTGATCTAAAGATTCAAGGAAGACCTTTTCGTCTAAAAATATTATTGGATACAAGATCTGATCTCAATCTTTTAAACAAAGACATGATTCCTATGAATTTTTGGTAAAAGACTCAAGCAAGTTCTGTTGGACTCGGAAATATCCCAACAGAAATATCTTTTCAAGTCCTTGAAGCTATACTTTGCTTCAAAAATCACTGCCTGTATTTAAAATTCTTGCTAGCAGATATCCCTATAGCTTTCATTCTAGGAACACCTTTCCTTGCAGTTGTTGAACCTCATGGATATATTATGCTAGAAATTAATAGGCCTGGATATTTTATCAGCATTCCTTCTGGAGATGAAAAGGTAATTATAAAATTGCCTTTTGTATCTACTCCCAGAACTTCTTGTATGGTATATACCATAAAAAACAAAATCCTCAAGATTGAAGAGTTAAATCAGCATCAAGTCGGGATTAGGAGAAAAGAACAACTGGGAAAAGAAGCAATACAACAAAAAATTCTTCTGTTAAAGAAAGAATTTATTGATACAGTTTGCTCAAAAAATCCTACAGCCTTCTGGAAACAAAAGAGACATGAAGTTTCCCTCCCATACAAAGAATACTATCAAGGGAAACCATGCAGAAGCAGAGCTATTCCCATGAATGCTGAATAACAAAAATTATGTGCTGAAGAGATAAAAGGCCTTCTCAAAAAAGAGCTGATCAAAGAATCCACTAGTCCCTAGAATTGCTATGGATTTTATGTGAATAAACATTCTGAGCAAGGAAGAGACATTCCTAGACTAGTTGTAAATTATAAGCCTCTGAACAAAGTCTTGGCAGATGACACATACCCCATCCCTAAAAAAAGTAGTTTGGTCACAAGAATTGTTGGTGCAAAGATATTTTCAAAGTTTGATGTAAAATCAGGCTTCTGGCAAGTAGCTATTAAAGAAGAAGACAAATTTAAAACAACCTTTAATGTTCCAGCAGGACACTATGAATGGAACGTAATGCCATTTGGCCTAAAAAATGCACCGTCCAAATTTCAAAGTGTGATGGATGATACTTTAAAGCCTTATTTTGATTGGCTTATTGTATATATTGATGATATACTGGTATTTTCATCTTCTATAGACCAACACTTCAAGCATCTAAAGAAATTTCTATAGATAGTCAAGCAAGCAGGCCTAGTATTTTCAAAGAAAAAGCTTGAACTATTCAAAACAGAGATTAAATATCTAGGACATACAATAAAAAATAGAGAACTTACTCTACAGACCCATGTTGTTGAGTTTGCAGATAAGTTTCCTGATAAGATAACTGATAAAACTCCGTTACAAAGATTCTTGGGAAGTCTGAACTACATTACCCATTTCTATAAAGGTTGTGCCGAAGATAGAAAAACACTCAATGACAGACTAAAGAAAGAACCCAGTCCTTGGATAGAAGCACATTCTCAGGCAGTCAGAAGCATAAAAGCCAAGGCTAAAAACCTTCCTATATTATATATTTCTGATGACGATCTTCCCAAAATAGATGAAACAGATGCTAGTAACATTGATTGGGGAGCAGTTCTTAAGCAGGTTAGAAATGAAGGACATAAGAAAAAAGAAGAAATCATTCAGTTTGCCTCTGGTCTCTGGCAAATAGCAGAAAGAAACTATTCAGCCTTAGACAAAGAAATCAAAGAAACATTAAATGCTATCTGGAAATTTGAAATCTATCTTACTTACAAAAGGTTCCTTTTAAGAACTGATGTTGCTGCTATGAATAAGGTATTGAATAAAGACATAAAATCTCCTGGTGACACCAAATTTGCTCGATCGCAAGCTTTGTTCAACAATTTTGATTTCTTTATTGAACATATTAAAGGTACTGATAATTCTATCCCAGATTTCTTAAGTAGAGAACATCTACAAAACCTTTGCTTAATAATCTTTGTACAACTCAGGAATGGTATAGAAGTACTAGTTAATATTCCTGACTCTCTGAACTGGGAAATTTATGAGTCTGAATGGAGACCTCACTGGGAACTCAGAAGCACAAAATTTTTATCCCAGACAACTCATCTTTCATACTCAAACTTAGTACCATAGGTAAGGGGAAGAATAATTTCAAATGTGGTGGCCCCTATAATTTCTAGAGCCACTGAAAAAGCAATTGAAGCACAGGAAGATTTGACATCTACATTCCATGATATTGATATCATTTGGGATATCAGAGACAATATGGGTAATAATCAACAATATTTCTGTCTAAACAGACCTAGATTATTATACCATTGGCCTGAAAGAAATCCTAACATCATTTTCCCAGAGACAACTTTCAATTATTCAGATTATAAAGACCTATGGTGGAATTTCATTCAGCAAGAAGAATTTCTCACTTTGATAAAATTTGGAAATGTTAATACAACCACCTTAGGGAGACCACCTCTTTGGCTTGCAGACTGGTAGACAGACTTTGGTTTAAAGAAAGGAGCAATTGATCCCAGAATTTTAAATTCTATATCTCCTTTACAATCAATCCAAAATCTTTTTGAGTTTGGACCAAACGAGGGAGAATTATTATGCTTGTTTATATTAAACCATTTTCAATGGGAAGTTAAGGTAAAAACCATTGTCCAAATTATGAATGGACAACCATTCATTGCTCAGAAAATATATACTAAATCATGGGATACGATAAATTATCCTCAAAGATTCTCATCCCATATTGAAAATGATTAAAAAAGATAAGAGTCTTACTGGCCGACAAACGGTGCCAGTTGGTTTCCGTGGGTTGACGATACTAACCTCCATAGTGTAATCCATGACTATTCATGTCTAAATGGCTGACAATGGTATCATTCGGGTTTAGTGGGTTGCCATAACCAATATCCACCTTGTAATAATTTGTACCATAGTATAATAAGGAGTATCTTGGACACTTGGAGCACTTCTCAGACTGTTGGCGTGGTTTGACCCGCATTTCCAAGATTCCTATATATGCATCTCTTTTTGTCTTGTGGTCAGGGAATCTTGCACGACTACCTCATTATATCTATAATAATATTTACTTAGTGGAAAAATAAAAGCTTTGATTTGGTCAGAAGAATCATGCACGATTGCTACCGCCAAATCCATAAAGAAGATTTAGTGGAAGACATGTAGGGACCGAAGTCGTGTCAAGTCTAATCATCAAAATGATTCCTTTCTCCACAAATTTGTATATAAGGAGAGGAGGAGTTCATTCTCAAGGAGGAGTTTTCTGGAGTTCAAGTCTTTGAGTCTGTAAGTTGTCCGAGTCTTCTAAAGCTCCCTTCTGTCTGAGCTTTTGTGTCATTCTGTGTGTATGCAATTCTGCATAAGTCTGTAAGTGTATTGTGTGAGCGAATATGAGCATTCTACTCTGAGCATCCTGCTCATTTGTATACCCTGGCATCATAGCTTCAAGCTCTTTGTTTTAATATAAAGACTTCCGCAAGAGTATTATGTTCTCTGAATATTGTCTTTGAATTGTGCGTATGTTATGATTCTCATTTCTACTTGCCTGTAATTGCATTCTATGTTCCTTGAATGATTCTGTGTCGAAGCTCTCTCGAGAAGATAGATAAAGTTATCTCACCCTGGAGATAAGGTTCTCAGAAGGTAGCTGTGTCGAGGTTCTCTTAGGTCCTGAATATCACTGGTAGTAAGTCCCACTAGGCAAGGAGGCTACTAAGGGTAGTTATAGGTATTAGGCCGTCTGAAAGTTCGTTAGGAGTTATTGGATGGTTCACATAAGGCCAGAGGTGGGGTTCACATAAGGATCTTCTTGGGGTTTTCTAGGAGAGCTGGATTGGTCCTGCAAAAAGTCGCAAGAAACAAAAGGTCAAGTAGCAGAAGGAAGCAGACACGCAAGACAAACAATATTCAAGCTTCATTCTCCGACGGAGGAAGCCCCTGATTACAAATCAATATATACAATGAGCCAGTCAAAGTAGCTCTTTAAAGTATCATCCATAACCCTCTGAAATTTTGATGGTGCATTATTTAACCCAAATGGCATAACGTTCCATTCATAGTTTCCTACTGTAACATTGAAGGCTATTTTAAATTTATCTTCTTCTTTAATAGCCACTTGCCAAAAACCCAACTTTAGATCAAATTTTGAAAATATATTTTCACGAGCAATTCTTGTAGCCAAACTTGTTTTGTTTGGGATAGGGTATGTGTCATCAGCCAAGACTTTGTTCAAAGGCTTGTAATTTACAACTAGTCTAGGAATGCCTCTTACCTGCTCAGAATGTTTGTTCACATAAAAACCATAACAATTCCAAGGGCTAATAGATTCTTTGATTAGTTCTTTTTGAAGAAGTCCCTTTATTTCTTCTACACACAGTCGCTGGTATTCAACATTCATAGTAATGGCTCTGCTTTTGCAAGGCTTTCCTTGATAGTCTTCTTTATATGGAAGAGAAACTTCATGTTTCTTCTGTTTCCAAAAGGCTGTAGGATTTTCTGAGCATACCTGGTCAATAAATTCTTGTTTTAGCAAGAGAATCTTTTGTTGTATTGCCTCGTTGCTCAATTGTTCTTTAATTCTAATCCCTCCTTGGTATTACTCTAATTACTCAATCTTGAAGATTTTATTCCTTATGGTTTGTACCATATCAGAAGTTCTGGGAGTAGAAACAAAAGGCAGCTTTATAATTACTTTTTTGTTTCCAAAAGGAATGCTGATAAAATATCCAGGCATGTTATCTGCTGGCATAGTAGATCCATGAGGTTCAATGGATGCGAGGAAAGGTGTTCCTAGAATGCAGGCTATAGGGATATCTACTAGCAGGAATTTTAAATGCAGGCAATGATTTTTGAAGCAAAGGATAGCTTCAGGGACCTGAAAAGATATTTCTGTTGGGATATTTCTGAGTCCAACGACACTTGCTTGAGTCTTTTGCCAAAAAGTCATAGGAATCATGTCTTTGTTTAAAATATTGAGATCAGATCTTGTATCCAATAATGTTTTTAGATGAAAAGGTCTTCCTTAAATCTTTAGATCAATAACAATATGAAATTTTTGGTGTTGGATCTGGACACCTTGTTCTTCTTTCTATTCTTTCTTGCTTTCTTGTTCTTTGATAAAAATTTTAAGTTTACTAATTTATTTTCCAAGATCTGGAATAGAAAGTGTCTGGACAGAACAACAAGTTGGTCTTGTTGTAAGTGGCTTTAAGACCTTTTTAGAACAATTTCTTGGAATAGAAAATGTACTTTGAATCTTCCATTCATAAAAAGAGATAAACATATCCTTTTTATTCATAAAATCCTTCCATTCTTTGGAAAGATTCACTTTTTCTTCATATGAACTATTTTTAGCAAAAGCTTTTGCATTTGGATGTGTGAAGAGATCCCAATTTATCATATCCTTCATCCAATCAGATTTTACTCTGTGTTTGTTGCAGCCCATCATCAAAGAGAAAAAAAAATTGATTTCAAGGGAAGAAGGTTTTCTAATATCTTCTGGGATATTGACTTGGCATCCCCTGTCGATTTCTGTAGAAGGATTTATTTGTTTAACCAGGACATGCGGTTCATGGGGAAAAGGAAAATCAGAACATTGTGGATGTGGATAGGATTCTTTTGCAGTAGAAGGTGGGGGTGGGAGGTTTGTTCTTGTATTATGGTTGGCATGTTCAAACTGTATTTGGTCATCTTCTTTGAATGTAGAAAGAGTAGATAAAGTGACCAATTTTCCACAATCTAAACATTGTACTACAAAAGGAACATGACCAATAGAATTTGCTAAAGAGTGGAGTGAGGGATGCAAACAGAAAGAAGAGGTAGAAGACAAGGAAGAAACTGATGAGTTGTTTCTTGATAAAGATCTTTGTGGAAAAGAGATAACTGCAGAGGATGCAGATTATTTTATTTGAGCAGAAGTGATGGATCTTGGGATGGGGGATTTTGGTGTATCGATGACCCAATTTGTAGGGAAAGAAATATTTTCCCATCTTATGGTTTGATGTTCCATTTTCTAATTTAAAGGGTCAGTTAGAACTAATGTACTGGATTGAGCAGTTCTACTAGGGGTTTGTAGGACTGCAGGGAAAAGAGTATTGGTATGTCTAAAACATCCTCTTGTTTGAATAGATATATTCGTTCGGGTTTGGCACATATCAAATCCAGTAGTTATAATTTGGAGTTTTAATATATCCCCAAGATTTTCATGAAAAGTGTAAGCAGAGAAGTTTGGGTAGCAGTCAAAATAGACAGGACAATTTGAAAGAGGAGCAACTATTCCTCCTATTAATGAGTCAGTGAACTTATTATATGTCATGTCTCTCACTGTAGATAGAGCATAGGCATCAATACCCTTATGAACCAAAGGACTGATTCCAACCCGAATGCAACCAAAATGCAAATAATTTGTCCCATGTCTTTTGGCTTCATTTTGGATTTCTTTGACGTTTACCAAAGAAATGGTTTGGCTGACATCAGTATTTTGTTGTATTCTGCTAACTAATTCTTTTACTATTACCCTTGACATAGTTTTAAGATGGAACATGCTCAGATCTTTATAGACTCATCTGGGAGAAATCTCAGGTAATTTCCAGGCAGCTAGAGGCTCAGTTTCAACTTCTTCAATACTGGCATAGTTTAAACTATGAGATCTATTATTAGCAAACATAGATTATAAACTACTAACACATTCTCTTCCAGAAGTACTATGATCTTCAACATTTCGCAATTCTCTGAAAGAGACTGAGGAATCCATTTTTAGTAGAGATTACTATAACTACACAGAAAAGCAGGGTGTTTAATCTTAGTCTTTTTCTTCGGAGAGAGAAGATTACGGATAGGCTAAGAAAAACTATCAAACCTTTGGCAGACATATATGTTAGAAAACAATTTTTGGATTTCCTTCTATGAATGGAGGAAACTAAATCAGAAAATTGAAGTCCAGATGATAGGAGAGAGTTATGAAACTACTCCAAAACACAAATGGAAAAGTATTGAAGGTCAAACTGTAGAATCCAATTCTACTTCTCCTCCCTTCAAATGTATCATCCTTGAAGATAATAATAGACAAGTAAAAGCAGTTCTTCTATTGCTTTCTGAAGAAGCTATTCAGCTGTCGGGTATAGACAAAAGAGTCCAGTTCGTAGCAGAACAAATAAACTGGACAAACACAGCCTTAAGAGGCATGGCCACTCACACATTTGTGACAAATGATTACGCCAAAAAAGGACAAATTATAGATTTACAAGTCTCAACAAATAATATAGTCCATTCTGTTAAAAATACAAGACAAAGTCACAGATGTTAAAGACAAAATGGACACTGCTCTGTCTAAATTATCCTATAAAAATAGAGAGTCCACAAGAAACCATGAAGAATTAATGGAAGGACTAGGAAACGCTTTCTCTAAAATGGGAAATTCCTTGTTAGAAATCAAGTAAAATCATAGTATCTCTGATAAACCTATCCCTGACTCTTTCATCCTTCCAAACCATCCTATATCAATTTTGTCTCCTGTATATACACCTGAAGAGAAATAAATAGAAGAGAAATTTCCTCATCATTTTCCTCCAGAAAAAGTTGACCCAGAATCATCCTCAAAAGAGCATATCTCACTGGTATCCATCCAACAACCTTCCTATGAAAATCTTCCCCATCATACAAGCAGACCTCCAACACCAGACTTATTGGGAAAAGGGAAGTTACCTGAAAGCCAAACATTTGCTGAAGATTGGTTCCAAGAATGGAATATTGATAATCTGTCCATTGGACAAATCAGACAGATGATTGACAGAATGTATGTATCCTACAAGATCATGTGCATGAAAGGAAAATCAGAGGTTGAAGCATGTAAGTCAATAATCTAGTGCTTTACAGGCACTCTAAGAAAATGGTGGGAAGTAATCTCTTCTCCAATAATGATTGCCAAAATGGAGGCAGAATTCTTGAGGGATGAACAGGGAGACATAGTATATCATACTAATGGGACTCCTCATAATAACATGATAGAAGCCCTAACCACTGCAATTATTGAACATTGGTGTGGTACTGAATTTGAATTGGCAGATAAGAATGAATTAATCCTTATGAATATGAAGTGCAAAAAGATGTCTGAATATGAAGAATTCGATAAGGATTGGACTCAAAGAATTTTTGAGGGTCAAGACAGTCAAAACCTTCTCTGGAAAGAAGTTTACTTGGCAGCTATACCCAATAAATTTGTTGAGTATTTAAATATGCAAGAAGTTTTTAAACTTCCTTATGAGATGTACACTTGGGGAGAGATTTATTCTCTCATTACTAAAGCTTTGATTGGATTGTGTGTAAATATGAAAGTCCACAATTATGTATATAAGTTATCTCATCTACCTGACCAAAAATCCATATGTGAAAAGTATGGTCTATATATTACAGACCTTGTAAGAAAGAAAAGAAAAAAGAAGAAGGAATTCAAAGAAAAGAAAAAAGGAAAGCACAAATATAGGTACAGACCTAGAACACACTACTATGAGCCTGAGGATATTAAATTGAAATCCCATTCCCATCAGGCTAGACAACAAGTACAGTGTTGGATATGTGGAAAAGATGGGCATATTGCACATAACTGTCTAGAGAATAAGGCATCTAGAATGTCAAAAGGTAAATACTCTGAACAGAAAGCCAAAAAGGCCCAGGCTAGTAAACAATTAGCCTTAAGATTACACTGTAATAGATGTGGAGCAAATGATCATGAAACAAACCAGTGCCCACACCATCCCTTTCCAAAAAGGGAAGAAGTACATTTATTACAACAAGGATGTTGTTCAAAATCTACTAGCACTTCTTAGTTTGATTACAGTTCAGAAGAAGAAATCTTGATGAACCAAGATTGTAGTTGTAGAAATCCAATTTTTTTCTCTTGTCAAGCAGATTCAAAAGGTTCTAAATCTGAAACAGAACTAGAGCCCTGACAAAAAATAAAAATTTGTATCTTCAGTAATATGGGAGATCAAGAAGCCCAAATGTTCGCCCAAATCAAATCCTTACCAGAAAGTGACATGAAGAATTTGCTTCTTGAAACTTTTCTGAAGATAGTCAAAATAGAACAAAGGTCAAAGAATGTTGAGTCTTCCAGAAGGGAACCTTCTATCATATAGCATCCAGTGGTATCAATGATTTGTAAATGGTATCATGGTGTAATTATTTCAATTCCATGGCTCTATATGAATATCTAGTAGATCATATGTCTTCCCTCAGTAAACAAAAGCTTATAGGTTCTCAAAACATCATACAAATTCTTGGTCGAAATCTAGAAGTTCTCATAAAATAATGATTTCTCATTAGGTTTGATGGCCCATCTTTTCAAGGTCACCATAAATTCTATCGTCATGGGCATCTACAATGTATCGTTTAAATCCTCCAGGGCTATCATGCTCACTACGAAATTTTTTAGGGTCGTTATAATGGAAAGGCACTCTCCTCCTTGTTCATCTTGATGCTTGAGTCTTTGAGCTTGGGGCCAAATATGATGATCATCCAACATGAAACCCACAACAACATCAACAACATTTTTCAAGCGGTTGAAATGTAAGATCAATGATCAAATTTGAAGGGCTACTCTTAATTTCATTTTGAAGGGTATATATTTCCATTCAACCCTTCCATGATCAAAAGTTGAAAAAATAGGTGTACTGCAGCTTATAAGTGTAAACTAGGTACATAGTACAAAAAAATATTCTAAATAAAATATTTCCCTTCCAATTATTTAAAATGTTAAAATTTAAGGAATGACTAGATAAACAAGTTGTAATTTCGATAGAAAGTAATAGTAAAAATCCTTTGTAATCTCAAATATAACCTTTTGACGGGTTATAAAAATCCATAACCATTGAGCATGCCCCATTCCTACTTAACCACGGGAGTCATGTTCAGTTTAGATCTAGTTAGAAAAGAAGAAATTTTAGTATCCTGAGGTCTTTGTTGAAGGGTGAGAATCCTATCAAAATAATATAAAAGAAATGAAGAGACCTTACTCACATTATAGGCCTCTAGGAACATGACAATCTAGCATGACCACATCCATTGTTTATTATTTAAGTTATGTTGTTTATGATTTGGATCTTCCCAAGATCAATGAAACATGAAGCTAAATGAAATTACTCATCAAGACCACGAAGTACGTTATTTTATTGAGGGTATGGATTGTTTACATTCTCTCTGAAACCATGCGAAAATGAGTGAAAGAGTGGGATGTTAGAGCATAATCCCTAATGTGTAAGTTTGATGATAATACAAATTATGTTACCTTCTCCCTAGCTTTCTTAAGAATCCCACCTAGCTGCAAATATCTTGTTCCAAGAATT
>ML787416.1:139745-152927 GCA_009831015.1 Picea engelmannii
AAGTTAAGATTACGTGTTAAAGATGGAGACACTATGCATGTTTGTGGTGGGAGTAGTTGAAGATGAAGAGAAGATGTAGAAACCAAGCCAAGCTCTAGCTATGGGAAAAAATAGTCACCAAGTTAAATGGTAAGTTTGTATGTTGTATTGAAGATTGAGAGGCTATGCATGTGGAATTCAATTGGACAGAGAAAAAATCGATTGGAAATGCAGAATTCAGTTGTGTGTGAGTAATTTTAACTGTTATTGCATAAATTCAATCTGGTATGATAAATTCAATTATCCTTCAGTAGAGTTTAACCGGGTATGGATAAATCCAATTTCCATTACAGAATTGATTTCCCATACAACTAGAAAATTCTCAAAAACGGCCTTTAAAGACTTACGATATTCCTCTCCCTTGGCATCCGTTGACGATAGACCGCACATCTCCTTCAGATATTCCACGCTGCCCTCAGTAAACACAAGACTAAATAGGTCCTCAAAACATCTTAAAAATTTCTGCTCAAAATCCTGAAGTTGTCAGAATCCTCGATGGTGAAACGAGTGAGTCCTCACTGGGTTCGACACCCCATGTTTTCAAGGCCGCAATAAATTCTATCATCTTGGGAATCTGTAACTTATTTTTAAATCTTCCAGACAGATAACATACTTGTTAGTTATATCATTGCTTAATTTTTATTTTTGAATGTTTTCATTACTCTACAAAACTCCAAACTGTTCAAAATATGTAATTTTAACCATTAAAATCTACAATTTTTTAAATTTTTGACAAAATCTTAAACAAAAATTTAGAAAATGTTGAAATATGATCAAGTTTCTTATTTTTGGAGAGTTAACTAATTTTAATTTTAGACAGTTCTAAATTTAGAGAGTTCCATAAAAATATGAATTAGTTCCAGTTAGTTTAAAAAAACTCTAAAATAATTGAGTCCTATTATCAGTAAGTTTTTTGTGTATTTGAGAAGCAATGAAGGAAATTCAAGATTTAGAGCTCTTGAGTTCGATCTTGTATTCTATTTTTGTGTGCTTGTGCTCAGTTCACTAGAATTGGAAGATGTAAATCTATACTAAATTAAAAAAAAAAAATTTAAAAACTAAGTTTATACTGAATTAATCACTTTAATATACAAATCCAACATTTTTTAACTAAACAAAATTAAAAAAAAAATATCCACATAAAAATTCCAAAACTTAAAAGAATTAAACTATTATCTGTTAATTAAATAAAAAAATTTGATCTAATGATCTCATTAAAAATTCATACGTATTAAAAAACTTAATCAACTAATCACTTTCAATGAACTTAATCAACTAATCACTTTCAATGAGCTGAATATTGACGTCCCGTTAAAACATCACTCCATAATTTCATTTTATGTAAATATTGGCAACCTAAATAATAACCACTCGAGACAAAACAAAACAGCAATAATAACTGTACTCAAATAAAATCAAAACAGAAATAATAACAGAGGATTTCTATCTACTAAGATTTGTCAATAGTGAGAAAGGGATAGCTCGTGGTGAAATTATGAAATTCTTTAAGATGAATTGAATCGAAGATTAACTGGATCATGGTAGGCGGATGACATTGTGAGTGCGGGAGTTGAAGTAATTAATAGTTTGCAATGGCTCACTCCAAAATTCTATTCATTGGATTTTTTTTTATTGAAGAAGGTGTGGTTAGGGAGTTGTCACATATAATGTGAGAAAGAAGTCATTCTGTATGACTTGGGTACAAAATAAGGGAAGCTTGTCGTCACTTCATATGCAATGAAGTCTTCATTGTAGCTTTGACATAGGAAAATCTTCAAGCATGGAATTTTGTGATAAATTTGGGTTTTTTTTTAGTTCCTTGAGATATTGAATATGAAATGTAGGTGTTTTTCTTATGTTCAAATCAAATGATAAAATTGTGTATATGAATTTATGTGGTTTAATTTCATTGAATTTTCCTATGGTATGGTTAGTGGTAGTTCCATGCAAGTTTTATATGAACTTTTGTTGCATATCTCTAACAAGTATGGTTAGTGGTAGTTCCATGCAAGTTTTATATGAACTTTTGTTGCATATCTCTAACAACGAGCTTAGGTTTGCATCAAGTGGTTGTTGGAAGATTGGTTGTTGTCATTGATGTCAACCCTAGTTATGGGTTTTGGACCGCAAGATTGATAAAGGTATTTCAACATAAAGAACAATGCACATGCATATACAACACCCATGAATGGATAGCATACATCATGCTGTTTCCGGTGGTATGTGGCACGCCACATGGATCCTCATGGTTGAGGAGAAATGAATTTTTGAAGATGACAAAGTGAATTGAAGAAGGAAGTACATGTAGGCCCTAAAAATAATTAAAGAAAAAAATTACAAAATAAGAAAGTGTGAGGTTGGCCCTAATGTTAAAAGGAAGTGACATAAATGGTATAAATAAACATCATTATACATTCATTTGATACAGTTTGAATTTCAGAGGTAATAAGAAGATAAGAAGGCCTCATTTCAAGGGAGGATGAAGTTTTTTGGTGATGTGTTCTAAGGTATGTTATTTTTAGGTCATCTTACCATTTTTGCTATAACTTTTTTTCTAGAATGATTCAGATGGTGAAATATCCATGGTATTGAGAAGACATATCAAGGTACCTCTGGTAAAAAATTTATCTCTTGATTCACTATAATTATGGAGATACACTCTATGGAAGATAGGGTTTGTGACCAGTCCTCAAGCTAGTAAATAAACAGGTGTTCCAGGTAAAACAATCATAACTTATTCATACAAAATCAAAATTAAGTGGAACCACTTCCATTGGAAAGATTACAAAATGTAATTTCTTGTGTACAAGTTTCAGAATCAGATGTTAAATATTGAGTGCGGGGCATGCTGTACAAGTTGGGTCTTCTAAACAGACCAGAATTGAATAAAGTCTACCATTCTTTCTATAACCTCTTTTTGGGGAGGATTCAAGGAGTGAAAATCAGAGGCGTTTCAGAGAATACATTGAGTAATATTATCTACAGGATCAAAGTACTCCAAGAATTTAAAAATTGTAGAAATTGAAGAAGTCTCAGGAAGCATTATCAGGTTCTATGTGATGATTAGTTGATGGTGATGATTTAATGTAACATTTTATTATCTGTCATATATTATTGGGTGGAAGGAAGGGGCAAAGATAGAGAGTTCAAATCTCTCTTGATATTGGAGGATTGTATCTTCCTCTTAGAGGTTTATCCCTCCCTCTACATTTGAAAGCTGTAGCTACCTTTGGAAGTCATTACTTCCCTTGAACAATGAACTATTGATTATTTCTCATATATTGTGCATGGTGTATTATGTTGTATTGGTGTAACTCTTATACTATTGTTCATTTCTCATTGGATATATTCAAATAGTTTAAGTATAAGTTGAAAAAGGTTTTAAATTGTACTTGATACTGATTCACCTCCCTCTTAGTATCAACAATTGGTATCAGAGCGGGTTACCTTTAGTATAGTTTAACTACTGTAAGGAATATCCTATGCAGAAATGGAAGACAACATTCCAAATGGGATTCAACCATTTGATTGAAGCAATTTTGAATACTGGAAAAATAGAATGGAAACTTACTTGAAAGATCTTGGGGCAGATGTTTGGTTCTCAGTTGCTTCAGAATATAATGCTTTGAAGAAACCAAAGACTGCATCTCAGAAGGAAGAAAAAATGAACAAAAAACTGGCAATAGAGACCATCCTGGATGGATTGATAGATTCAGTGAAATCCAATGTGGGATCATGTACATTAGCAAAAGAAATATGGGACAAGCTACAAGACCTTTATGCAAGGGAAGAAGCAGAAGAAGAAGAAGAAGTTGAAGAAGATTACAACATCTCAGTTTTGAAAGAAGAAAATAGAGGTCAGTTCTTTTGCTTTAATTGTGAAGGAGTAGGACATGTTGAATTTGAATGTCCTCATCCAAGGATTAAAAGAGATGGCAATGAAGAAAAAGAAAATCATAAAGTAGAAATGATTCAACAAGAAGATGAGAATCTTAAAAAATTGAAGCATGTTGAGATTGAAAATAGCAAGCTCAAAGACACGCGTAGAAAACTAAGAAGTGAATTGGTTAGTAGTGAAAAGACAGTTGTAATCTTGAAGAAACTATTAGAAGACTTTGAGAAACTAAAATAAGAAACCATTTCCTTGAAAATTCTACTCGAAGAAGAAAGAAGAATAGGAGAAGTGAGGAATGCCCAAATGAAGAAGAAAGAAGAAGATTGTAAGAAACTTGAACAAGAAGTTGTCTCATTGAGGAAGAGCTTAAGAAACTCTCAAGTGCCAAAAGACTTAACACATCTTGGATGCATGGGTGAAAATTCATACAAAGAAGATGCAAATACCAACAAGAAGGTTGAAGAAATAGCTACACGGATAGTTGATAAGAAGTGGACCAGGATACCAGAAAGAAGGAATGATTACAAAAGAGATGAATATCCAAGAAGACCTCCTACCTTCAGGAATCAAAGAAGCTTCAATCAGTATGAAGGAAACTACAAAAGAATAGATCATAAACCCAGATGAACTACATCACAAAGAAGCGCACTTATTCCAAGGTATCAAATTTTTTTTCTTGGTCATTGTTATACTTGCAAAAATTTTGGACATAAGGCAGTTAATTGTAGAATCAATGAAGGGAAAAAATACGCAAGAAACATGAATGGTGTAAACAAAAGATATGGAAATAATCGTGGATTTTTCAACATAAGTTATAATTCATTTTACCCGTTGAGGGACAAAAATATTGTATGCTACAAATGCAATTATCTTGGTCACAAAGCACGAGATTGTAGATATATGAATGAAGATGTCCCTATGCCAACCACAGTATGGAGAAGGAAAGAGATTCCAAACAATAAAGATTTTTGAATAGCATTAAATGTTGAAGAATGTAAAGAAGAAGATGAATGGTACATAGACAGTGGATGTTCTTCACACATGACCAGGGATCAAGACAAATTCATCAGCTTGAAGAGAAAGGGTGGAAATGTTGCATTTGGAGATGACTCATTTACCAAAATACTTGGAGAAGGTGTAGTAGAGCTTGGAAGAAAAAATGTAAAAGCAAAGAATGTTCTATTGGTTGAAGACTTGAATCATAATCTACTCAGTGTTAGTAAAATGTGTGATCAAGGATACACTCTTACGTTTGATTACCTAAAATGTAAAATCAGAGAAAATAACTCAGGAAGATTGGTTGCAACTACAACAAGAAGACCGAAAAACATATACATCCTAGACATGAAGAAGAGAGAGAAGACAGAAGCCACACAAAAGGATTCTAAGAAAGAAAATGTCCCAAAGACCAAAAATAAGGATGAAGTATTATTGAGTGCCACATGTTCAAGGGGAGCAACCCCAAAGAAGAGAGTTACATTTTTCCATTAAACTTAGGGGGAGAAGTCCTAACCTTTTCCATTGATGTAAAAGGGGGAGAGAAATTGGGATCATGATGATAGTTGGAGCATGAGTGTTGCCATCAATGACAAAGGGGGAGATTGTTTGAAGATTGGTTGTTGTCATCGATGTCAACCCTAGTCATGGGTTTTGGACCCCAAGATTGATAAAGGTATTTGGACATGAAGGAAAATGCACATTCATATACAACACCCATGAATGGATAGTATATATCATGTTGTTTTCAGTGGTATGTAGTACGTCACATGGATCCTCATGGTTGAGGAGAAATGAAGCTTTGAAGATGACAAAGTGAATTGAAGAAGGAAGTACATGTAGGCCCTGAAAATAATTAAAGAAAATAATTACAAAATAAGAAAGTGTCAAGTCGGCCCTAATGTTAAGAGGAAGTGACATAAATGGTATAAATGAACATCATTATACATTCATTTGATACAAGTCAAATTTTATAGGTAATAAAAAAATAAGAAGGCCGGATTTCAAGGGAGGATGAAGTCTTTTGGTGATGTGTTCTAAGGTATGTTATTTTCAAGTCATCTTACCATTTTTTCTATAAATTTATTTCTAGTATGATTCATATGGTGAAATCGCTAAGGTATTGATAATACATATCAAGGTACCTCTGGTAAAAATTTTAGCTCTTGATTCACTATAATTATAGAGATACACTCTGTGGAAGATAGGGTTTGTGACCAATCCTAAAGCTAGTCAATAAACAAGTGTTCTGGGTAAAACAGTCATAACGTCTTCATACAGAATCTAAATGAGGTGGGACTACATCCATTGGAAAGAGTACAAAATATAGTTTCTTTTGTGTGAGTTTCAGAATCAGATGTTAAATATTGAGCACGGGGCATGCTGTACAAGTTGGGTCTTCTGAATAGACCATAATTGAATAAAGTCTACCATTCTTTCTATAACCTCTTTTTGGGGAGGATTCAAGAAGTGAAAATTGGAGGAGTTTCAGAGAATACATTGAGTAATGTTATCTACAAGATCAAAGTACTCCATGAATTGAATAATTGTAGAAATTGAAGAAGTCTCAGGAAGCATTATCAGGTTCTATCTGATGATTAGTTGATGGTGATGATTTAATGTAGAGTTTTATTATCTCTCATATATTCTTGGGTGGAAGGAAAGGGAAAGGATGGAGAGTTTAAATCTCTCTTGATATTGGAGGATTGTATCTTCCTCTTGGAATTTTATCCCTCCCTCTACATTTGGAAGATGTAGCTACCTTTGGAAGTCATTACTTCCCTTGAACAATAAACTATTGATTATTTCTCATATATTGTGCATGGTGTATTATGGTGTATTGGTGTAACTCTTATACTATTGTTCACTGCTCATTGTATATAGTTGAATGGTTTAAGTATAAGTGGAAAAAGGTTTTAAATTGTACTTGATATTGATTCACCCCCCTCTCAGTATCAACAGTGGTATCACAACAAGTAGAATTGTGAGGGTTTGGGATAATTCTAGGAAAATAGGAAAGTTGGGTAGTTACCATGAAAAAAGGGGGAATTCTAGGAGATAACAATCACAATGAAAAAGAAGATATGTAGATGAATACAACAAGGGTGTGATGGTGGATAGAGTCATCTCAATGAGTGAGTGAAACAAACTTCTAGTAGTACGATTGTGTAGACATTGTAAGAAAAGATACAACTTCAACATTGAAGAGAATTGGGTAGAGGTTGTGGAGATTGACATGTTGACCATGATAAAATGAGTTGAAGAAAATAAATTAGAAATGTTGTATAAAATGTTAAATCCATAGAGTTGTTTAAGGAAATAAGATTTCCAAAAGGAACATATAAAAAATATGATGATTTCAAAGAGGTAGAGAGCATGGAGAAACATCAAATGTAAATGGAGGTGACTGAATTTTCCAGAAGTACATGTCTATAAAGGATGACAGAGTCTATAAAAAACATGCATCTAAATATTTTGATCGGCATAGACTTGAAGACCCCTAAAAAGTTAAGATTGCGTGTTAAAGATTGAGACACTATGCATGTTTGTGATGGGAGTAGTTGTAGATGAAGAGAAGATGTAGAAACCAAGCCAAGCTCTAACTATGGGAAAAAATAGTTACCAAGTTAAATGGTAAGTTTGTATGTAGTGTTGAAGATTGAGAGGCTATGCATGTAGTGTTGATAAATTTTATTGGCAATGTGGAATTCAATTGGACAGGGAAAATGCATAATTCGATTGGAATTCAGTTGTGTGTGAGTAATTTCAATTGTTATTGCATAAATTCAATCTGTTATGATAAATTCAATTATCCTTCAGTAGAGTTTAACCGGGTATGGATAAATCCAGTTGCCATTGCAGAATTGATTTCCCATACGACTAGAAAATTCTCAAAAACGGCCTTTAAAGACTTACCATATTCCTCTCCCTTGGCATCTGTTGACGATAGACTGCACATCCCCTTTAGATATTCCACGTTGCCCTCAGTAAACTCAAGATTAAATAGGTACTCAATATTAAATATAATGTAACCTCAACAGACTGACTGTACACTGCCAGTTGTCCTGGCCAGCTATACTTTCTATTTTTGTTTTGCTTGAGCCTATTTAGCTCAGCTATTTCCCTTCGCATAGTACTTCTTCATGAACTTCTTCTTGTACTCGTTTTGTACTCTTCTTCTTATATTCTAATATTCTGTTTTCTGTTCTATTTTTTCTCTTTGCATTTCTTGCTTCACAATTTATCATGGTATCATAGCTACAGTAGTAAGCCTCTTCACATAGGCTGAAGAACAACATGATCCTCACAATGCAGAGCGTGCACAGATCACGAGAGCACATGACATAGACTTTTCACAAGGCTTAGAAAGACATTAGTTTTTACTCTCAAAAGATCATCGTAGGGAGCTCACCGACGTCACAGAGCATACTACACCCGAAAGTTTCGAGGAGCAGAAACACGAGAAGGAAGCGGAGACTGCAGATGGAGAAACAATAAATTTTCTTGTACATTTTTAAAAAATTCATCAAAGATTCACGAAGAAAACCTGCAGAAGGCAGAATCATTTAAATATTTATGAGAATTTACTCAAATCCGTCAAAGATTGCAGCAGACAACGCGAAGCTTCAAAGAACTCATGAATATCTTTCAAATCTTTGAAAGAATCATGAATTTTTCTTCCGTAGGTGCAAAGATCGTGTCTAAGGAGCAAAGCATAGCCGACGCAGCCATAAGGTTCATCCTGCGAACAGATCCGAGGAAGAAATCCAGTTCAGAAGGGATGAGGAGAGTGCGGAAAATGCGAAAGAGTTTCAGTCATTAGATCTTGCGCAGAGGATTGACAGTCGTTGGATCAACGAGAAAGTGCACGAGGTTTAGTCCTCTGGAGCGCATAGGAGAAATTTCAACTTGTGAAGTCACGAAATCATTTGAACTGTCCATCAAGGGACATGTGGCGAGATCTTGGCGTTTCACTAACTCCCAAGGTCTAAAGGTCGGAAGACTGACGTGAGAATTCGCAAATCATGAATTTCGAGTCATTCTGGATCGTTGGATCGAGAAAGATCGTGAGCCATCCATCTCAGAGGACAGGTGGCAGCAGATCCAAGCACCATCAACATTTTGACATTTCAGAGTTCAGGATATCAGAGGTCTTGTGGACAAAGGTCAGGACATTCCACAGCGAAAGTCTCAAAATCGTGAAACATCGAGGACCGTCCATCTTTAGGGGACGCATGGCAACTATCTAGGCCTTCAGGGAAAATCCCAAAAGGAGAGGCCATCGACATTTCGGGAATCGGTTTTTTGAGAGTCGAGAAACTAAGAGGTCGCGCGTTTGAGTCGCGAAACCCTGAAAGGGACTATGGTCATATCAGGAGAGGTCATGTGGACCAGAGGTATATCCCAAGGGGCTAACTGAAGTTAAATCCATTTCAGCAAATCAGAATTTCAGATTTCGCGGTTTCGGAAACTCTGGGACAAGAGTTCTAAACTCGCGAAATAATGAATCGTGAAATCCTGAAAGGATATGGACCATCATATCACAGGAAGATCTGGACCATTGAATTTTCCAAACGATAAATTTTGGCAAATTGAGGGACAAAGAACCGGTGAAGGCATCGTGATTCCTCGATTGGAGAAAAGCTAGCAGTTCTTTAACATTTAGGTGCGTGGTCACATTAGACAGAGACTAAGGGCCAATCCAAGGCTATTAAGCCCTCTTCGGCGTTTTGGTGATCAGAAGCTGGAGAGACAAGAATTCAGAGAACTTGTATAACAAAGTTCCGAAGTCAGAATCGCGAAGCCAAAACTCGAGAAGTCGAAACTCATGAAATCTCGAATCGTCGAGTTCTGAAATCAGTGCAAGAAAGTAGTTGACCTGGTTTTACACGTGGGAAATAGGTAAATAAGATTTTTTTTCCTGTTTTTTTAAATTCCTTAAATATGGCATCATCTAGAAATTTAGGACCAACTCAGGGTCCAATTCTTCTTGGAAAGAACTATGAGTTCTGGTCTCTTCGGATGAGATCATTCTTGCAAGCACAAGAGTGCTGGGATCCAGTGGAGCATGGATATGTGGAACTAGATCCAGCAGACCTTGCCGCCATGACAAACCAGCAGAAAATTGCTCAGGCAACTCAGAGAAACATAGAAAATAAAGCTAAATTTTGGATTCAAAATTCTATGGATGACTTGAGTTTTTCAAAAATCACAGGTGTTGGTACTTCAAAATAGGCCTGGGACATCCTTAAATCTTCCTATCAAGGAAATGACAGGGTCAAAATAGTTAAAATGCAGACCCTGAGGACGTAATTCGAGACTCTAAGGATGACAAAGTTCGAAAATGTGGATAGGTTCATGAACACAGTCATGGGAATCGTGAATCAGATCAGATTGACTGGCGAAGCCATCACTGATCAACTCATTGTTGAGAAAGTCCTCAAAATTTTACCTAAGAAATTCAAAATGGTTGTAACAACAATCCTTGAATCCAAGGATTTGTCAAGTTTTTCAACAGATGAATTAATTGGTTCTCTGGTGACACATGAAACCAAAATACATCTCACTAATGAGTCAATCGCCAATGCTTTCAAAATGTAATTCTCCTTCAGCAGAGGGAGAGGCAGAGGGCGAGGCAGAGATCACCAAGGAAGAGGGAGCAGTCACATAAATCCTCATTCCAGTGAAGGACACAGACACCAACAGTATCCGAATAAAAATTTCCAAGGTCAAAGACAACAACAACAAAATCAACATTAGAATTTACAGCCTCAAAGAGGCAGAGGGAGAAGATCAAATGACAAAACAAGCATACAATGCTATTACTGCAAAAAGTATGGGCACTATGAATCTGAATGCAGGAAGAAGCAAGCAGATTAGCTCTCAGGCAGAGCACATGTGTCAAACCATATGGGAGAAACCTCAGGAGGTATGTTTCTCTCATGTCACAAGACTGAAGAAAAATCTAAAGATCTTTGGTTGCTGGGTAGTAGATGAATCAATCACATGACAGGTAACAAAGATTTACTTTCATGCATTGATTCCTCACTCTCATTTGATATTACACTTGGAAATGATTCTTTAGTCAAAGTTCAAGGAAAAGGAACTATTCCTATTCTTACTAAACAGAATGTAAAGAAAGACATAAACAATGTCTATCATGTTCCAAATCTGAAACATAATTTGCGAAGTGTAGGACAACTCATTGAACATGGCTATAAGGTACCTTTTGAGGGAGCATCTTGCAAAATATATGACAAAAACCCCAGCAAAAAATTTCTTAACTCCATATGACTCCGAATAAGATGCTTCCCCTTACCCTCGGAACTGCAAATCTGATTCAACCATATGCACAAAGTGCATCAACCCTGAATGAAACTATGGTTTGGCATACAATATTTGGACATCTACCCTTTCAGAGTCTAAGTCTTCTTTAGAAGAACTCCATGGTCAAAGGTCTTCCTATATTTAAAGAGAAAATTTCCCCATGTGAGTCATGCATACTTGGAAAACATAAGAGAACTAGTTTTCCATAGTCATCAAATCAATCCAAACAACATCTTGAACTTGTTCACACTGACGTATCTGGACCAATGCAGATAGAGTCCATAGGTGGTAGCTTTTATTTTCTAACGTTTATTGATGATTTCAGCAGAAAAATATGGATCTATTTTCTCAGACACAAGTCTGAAACTTTTGCAAAATTCAAAGAATTCAAGGCAGAAGCTGAAAAACAGAGTGACAAATATATCAAAGCACTCAGGTCAAATGGAGGAGGAGAATACAACTCTAGAGAATTTGCAAATTTCTGCAAATCACAAGGCATTATCATGCAAACAACAACCAGGTATACTCCACAACATAATGGAGTGGCTGAAAGAAAAAATCAGACAATAATGAATATGGCAAGAACACTTCTCAAAGAGAAAAGTTTGTCAAATATTTTTTGGGCTGAAGCAGTAGCATGCTCAGTTTATCTCTTGAATAGATATCCAACCACAAGTCTAAAAATGAAAGTTCCCCAATAATCATGGAGAGGGACAAAGTTCAATGTTGCACATCTAAGGACATTCAAATGCATAGCATATGCTCACATACCTTTCAAATTAAGGAAGAAACTTGATGATAGAAGTGAGAAATTCATATTCACTCGATATAGTGATTTACATCTAAATCTTACAGGCTTTACAATCCAATCACCAAGAAACTAATTCTCAGCAGAGATGTAAAATTTCTGGAAAATCAATTCTGGAATGATTCAGAAAATCAACAGATGGACAGTCAAAATCCATTGCTGCCAAGTTTTGAAAATGCAGAAAATTCAGGATAGCAAGTACCTCAAACTATTCTTCCAAGATTGAAGGTACAAAGACAACCTGAAAATTCTCAGGATAACTCAACTTCCAACAGAGACTCATGTTGGATCATGTTGTCATTGATGCCAATGGTTTGATTGATTGATGTCATTGATTGATGTCAAGTGATTGATTGATGTCAAAGGATTGATTGACTGATGATTTATGTAATATAATATGTAGTGACCTTGATGAGAATGCATAGATGAAGATGGATCAATGAGTTGTCATTGATACATGATGAAGATGGATCGATGTGGTTCCATTGGTATATGATGCATTGCTGGAAAAATGTATAGATGACTCATTATTGTCTTATCGTGATTGATAAGGTGCACAAATGGATGAACTCCAAAGTGGTTCCCTTATGGTGAAAGCCCTCACGGGAAGACGCTTTGTTGATTGAGTTATCCTAGAAGAATGGTTAGACTCATGCTCTCATTGTTGTCTTATCATGATTGATAAGGTGTACAAATGGATGAACTCCAACGTGGTCCCCTTATGGTGAAATCCCTCACGGGAAGACGCTTTACGGATTGAGTGATCCTAGAAGAAAGGTTGGAGGACCCATTCTTGTATGAGGAATAACGAGATGAAGATCAAGGAAATTGTTGGTGAAACTATTCTAGATGGATAGTACTTGTCATGCCATTTCTAGTGGTATGTGGAATGTCACATAACTCCTTCTGGTTTGAGAGTTATGGCCTTACGAAGATGAAGGACCCTCACATGAAGGCTTGAAGCCCCTAAAGTTAAAGAAGTCAAAGTGACCTAAAATAAGAAATGATAAAATAAGGTGACAAAATCAAGAAGGAATATTTATGGAAAGTGGTTAACCCTAAAAATAAGGAAAATAGGTTAAGTGACCTAGAAATGGGTTAATATTATTTATTCAAG
>ML787416.1:171601-186688 GCA_009831015.1 Picea engelmannii
CTCTTCCATGCACAAACCATTGGAATTGAACAAACGCCTCAGGCGCTCTTCAAATTCTGTAGCTAAGTTCTCTTGATCATTTACGTTATTAGTACCCATTAAATATTTTATTTCTTCTACATGAGCCCAGAGGCAAGGATCGTGAGTTAGCATTAATCTTGGCTGATCATTGCCTACAGGGGGTGGTCGCAGCTGGTTATTCTCTTCATTATCTTCCATCCACTTCTGAATAGCTTTATATCTACGTGGTCTTCCGTGAGTGAGGTAAGGTCCGCACTCCTCATCTTTGCCCAATCTATAATAATTAGATATATCAAGGGGCTCAACAAGAAGCAAGTAAGTAGTGGCCACTCTCCTCCATTCTTCACTCAGCCGGAAATTCTCTGGTAACCAGATTTGATCCCACAAAGCTGCAAGTTTAAGCCTCGTGAGGTTAGCCTGGAAGTCTAGAACACGCCGTCTCTTGTTTTTGAAAGAATCGTAGTAACCAAGGCCATCCATCAAACATTGGCTACGATACTCTTGTAATTGATTGATGCGTATTTCTATCTTTCCTCTGGATTCCGTCTCCAGATCGTACGCGTTATCCCTCTGCTGCTCCTGAGCGTGTCTGTCCATTAATCTGACATTATATACACAATCCAACAAGTCAGTAATCCAAGAAAAACATTACTTTGCATTTGTCCAAGAAAAGCTGCAGATCGATGTATATATTGTGTGAATTTACAATATACCCTGGCTCAGAAGTCGAAGAACCTGCAGTGAGCTCCGCCATGTTATGAGATGTATCCTCGTTCTCCTCCCCCCACACTAACTGCACTTCAAGGATCCCTTTGTATTGGGCGATCGTGGGAGCTGTGGCAAGAGAATGTGAGATACCTGTAAACCCTTCTATTCTTTTTCTGGGATGTTGAAGAGCATAGTGATTGTCTGCAACAAACCCTAATTGTCCTGCGCATATCACTGAAATATTCCTGCATATGTTGAAATACAAGGACTGATCCTTTGAATACCGTTGAATCTGACCATCTATTAAAATGTAAAAAACTAAAATGTGCGATCAGAAAGAACATAGAAACTCACCTTGTCACTATATACAGGGATGGATGGGATTCCTTGTCACTATACACAGGGATGGATGGGATTGATGTAGACTGTAAGATTCCATTGATGGCCAACGGTTAACGTTAATACAATAGTAAGGCGTTAGCTAATAGTAATAGTAAGGCGTTAGCTAATAGTAATAGTAAGGCGTTAGTTAAACGTTCTATTTATTTTTTTTTGGGAATCTGGTAATATAAATTTAGATAAAATGGCTATTTTTTGTTGTTTAAATTGCATTTATGAATGTATAAATGGATTAGGAGGCTGAAAAATCTTTTAAGAACTTGGATTATATAAATTTAACCACTCAAATCTGCAGATCCAACTATTCCTAACTGAATTTCCTGTAAAATCAAACAAATAAAGTCACTCAAAAACTTTCAAAAAATAAAACGTTTAGACTACTACCAATAATAATAATACATGCATTTTACACTTAAAAATATGATATATAATCACAACTATTGTATCCCATCAACGGATGAGAGATTTCCTTTGCTAATTTTCGTATTGGTAAAATTTTAGTGTAACTGATAACGGGCAGTTTGCTTGAAAACGTGTGGGAGAAAGTTGAGGCCACTTTCACTAACAAAACTTGTGAGCATCATCTTGTTTTTTTCTAAATTTCAAAGAGCTTTTGACTTTTTTAGACTTTTTTGCGAAAATCTGATCAGAAATTGGTAAATTTAAGTAATTTTTTTTTATATGAAAATATTCCAAAACTTTTAAATGTAAGTAATTTTTTATTTTAAAATAAATTTTAAAAAATAAAAAATAATAATTTTATGTAAATTTATGTAGCTAAATTCTTAAAAAAAAAAAAAAAAACTTCCATAAAAAAACACTTAGACAAGGCCTTTTTCCCTTCTAATTTAAAAAAACCTTAGTACAGCGACATGACATCACCGTAGATGTGTGAGAACCTTCAAGGAAGTTTACACGAGAAAATTTCTAAAAACGAAAGTTAAAGTACAAGATATTTAGACTATTCAGAATGTTGCGCATCCACTTTTACTTTTGTTGAGAAGTTAAAAAGTACTCTTGTTTATCTTTCCTTGTTAGAGAAGATTTCTGGATGCTACCATGAACTCTGGTCATCGACACAATTATTGATAATTTAATAGAAGAAGATTTCTGGATGCTACCATGAACTCTAGTCATCGACACAATTATTGATAATTTTGATGCCCATGAAAATTTCTTAGAAATATTCGAAGATGAAGTAGCTATTTTTTAATTAGTGAATCAATTAATGTATTTATGAGATCTGTTGAGCTTTGTCATTAGTAAAAAAGATTAATTGGGGTGAAACTAGGAAAATGCATAATTGTTAAGATATTAACCATGTTGGCATAAGCTATAAGCTATTACATGATATTAGGATTTCAAAAAGATTAATCTTGAACTTGAATTGGATTGATGGTAGGAGGGTGAGATTGTGAGTGTGGGAGGTGAAGTAATTAGTAGTTTGCAGGGTTTACCTCAACATTCTATTAATGGGAAATTTGTTTTTATGAAAAGTGGGGTGGTTGGTGAGTTGTCACATATAGTGCAAGAGAGGGGTCATGGTGTACTACTTGGCCACACGATGAAGGAAGCATTTTATCATCTTAGGTTATGGTGTACTACTTGGGAAGAGGACAAGTTCCAAACTTAGAATATTCTGATAAAATTGGATTTGTAGTTCCTTAAGATATTGAATAAGAAAAGAAAGATCAACCTTTGTTTTAACTCCATTTCATTTGCATGCGGTGTGGTTATTGGTAGTTTCTTGTAAGTTCTATGTGAATTTCTATTGTGCATGTCTAACAACCAACCTAGGTTTGCATCAAGTGATATCATAGCATCCAGTGGTATCATTGATGTGTAAATGGTATCATGGTGTAATTATTTCAATTCCGTGGCTCTATATGAATATCTATTAAATTATATGTGACGCATACCTATCGGCCCTCGTGCCGAGATCCGCTCACAGGATCGTTTTTTAACCCTTTTGAGCTGGATCGACTCTTTCGGATTACCTGTTGGAGTCTCTTTTCAAATCGATCCATAGGTCCTTTGGGAAGTTCCCCTATGCGAACAACACTAAGCATGAGCTCCTTTCTCCCCAAGTGATGACAACGCTATGACCAAGGGCCTAACCCAAGGTCCTTTTTCGCAACTCGCAATCTTGCGAGTTCGTGAGTCGAGGCTCCCGACTCTTCCCTTTAAATCTCATGATACCCGAAATGCTGATACAGGTATGGCTCTTCCTCTGGTAGCACCTTCCTCACGCAACCACCGGCAAGGCTAAGCGCTAGCACTTCTTGTTACTCGCCACTTTGCGAGTTTGAATGTCCAACCTTTGCACCTTTCTTTCACGAACCCCCTAGAGGCGATGTTGACTTTTCTCCTCTCGTTCTCGCTACTCGCGACTTCTGCAGTTGAGATGAGGTCCTTCCAACCTCTGAACCTCCAAATATTGGAAACGCGCGATGAGCCTCTGATCCAACGGTCCTCCCTTGACGCGGATCCAATGACTGTCTTTGCTCCTTGTAACTTTTCTACTCGCGACTTGGAGAACCCAATCTTTGGGATCTCACCTTGTGAACCTTCAAGTTCACGAGATCCCTTGATCTCTACCACCTGTCCTCCTCCGATGGACGGTTGTGATTCTCTCGCAAATTCGCCACTCGTGAAGTTGAAGGAATTCCTTCTCTAAACCTCGATGTCTGAATCCCCGATAGAGAGGATCTCGTGACACATGCCCTTCCAATCAGACGACTCAGATTCTTTTGCTATTTCGGAACCTCACACCTCACGACCTCGCGAATCTTGATGCAAGGGTTTCAATTCTCCAACTGATGAAGCCCTGAAATGAGATTATGCGAGGGATCCAACGAACCCTGTTGGCTCAGATCCTACGACCTGATTTCTCCTAATCTTGCACTTAGAAAAAAACTCACCATAACCTTCTTACTCCTCTGCAAGATCTGACGGTTCTCAGAACTTCATGAATTCTCCATGAAGAATTTCGACCGACCAATTCGTCCTTAACACTCCTGCGAAATGAACAAATACGCCTTCAGGAAACTTGTTCACCAGCAAAACAATGTCGCTGCGCCTCGTTCTAATACTTCAAGGCACTAGTCCTCTTTAAGCGTCTCTTCGACAACTTCGAAGACTCTATCCCTCCTGAGCTTTCTCCACAACTCGAGTCTTCAAGAAGACTCTTTCACGCACTCCTTGTTGCAATTCGTCAAATACTCCCAAGTATTTGAACCTCTTCGACTCTATGCACTCCTGTGACAACAGTCTTTCAAAAATTTCACTCAGGTTGTAACTTTGAGACTTCACTTGGACTGCGCACTTCTTGATCGACTCCTGTGCTTAACTTGCATTTCTACGAGAATGAGAACAATGATATCCCTCCCAAGCTTGTAGAGACGAACTCCGACTTCTGTCAACGCACACCTTGAGGACAATTTCACTGCACTCCTTGTAGGAAAACTCTTGCTCAGACAGAGAAAAAATTGAAACCCATTCTTTACTCTCCCTCTCTTCATATTTCAAACATTCAACATGAAATCATACATTCACGCATAAAAGAAAATGCATTATAGAGAGTAAACAAGCATATATCAATCAGCATGTACAAACACAGAAAGAAATTGAACACCATGAGTCTGAACTAAAGATCTTTTCATTAATCCAAAACTTTTGTACATGGGGTTTTTCTACACAGCTTCCTGCTTCTTCTTCTCTCTGTGCTCTATGCTCTTCTTTCATTCTAATGTTACAATGATACAAGTGAGGGTGTCTATATCCCATTTCCCTCCTACTTTCTAAACTATCAAATCTAGGAATTTAAAGCTATCTACTTACATTAACTAACATAAATGCCTTCACCTACTATAGACGAGAGCAGGACGCTCAAGGTCTGTTTACAATATGGAAGTATGCCCTTTCTTAAATATTTCATTTATGTTTGGCGTATCAAACTTCAAAACATTTCAAACAATTTATCATGTTTCAAAATGCATGGGTGTTTGTCCCCCGCTCGCTTGTTGTTGGTGATGCTCCTGCATCATACTCCCTCGCTTGAAAATTTTCATGGGCTCTTGTCCATGAGCTCTCGCACAGTGTATCCATGCTTTTGGATCTCTGTTTCATTCTCCCAACTGGCATCTTCAACTAGATGTCGCTTCCACTTAACCAAGTATTCAAAATATTCCCTTCTCCTGGTCCTTTTGCTAACTCTTTTGTCTAGTATGATTTCCATCTATGGCTTCTCTGCAATTGGCATTTGTTTAGCCCACTGAACCTATGGTTGTTCATCCCTTGTTCCTGGTTTGTATGGGTACAAATATGATACATTGACTATCAGAGAAATTACAATCCCATCGGGTAATTCAATCTCATAAGCATTTGCCCCAAATTTCTTCAAGACCTTACATGGTCCGATCTTCTTCATCTTTAGTTTGTTATATGTCCCCTTCGAGAACCTTTCCTTTCTCAGATGTGACATAATCAAATCACCAACCTCAAATTGAATTTTTCTCTTGTGTTGATCTGCTCTGCATTTATACTCTTGTCTCAAGTTCTGCAATCGCTCATTCACTTGGCTGTGAAGTTCCTTCATTGTTTCTATGAAATCCTCTGCACTAGCACTCCTAGTTGCATTCTGTTCTGAATCTCTCAATTCCAAAACTCCTCTTGGTTGCATCCCATAAACAATTTGGAATGGACTCTGCCCTGTGCTTATGTTGATTGAATCACTATAAGAAAATTCCGTTTGTGGCAAAATTTTGTCCCACTGACTATGGTGTTCTGTCACCAAGCTCGTCAGCAAGTCTCCCAAACTTCTGTTCACACCTTCTGTCTGTCCATCCGTATGAGGATGATAAGCTGAACTGAATGATAATTTTGTTCCCATCTTTTTCCATAAGGTCCTCTAGAAGTGTCCCATGAACTTGGTGTCTCGATCTGAAACTATGTTCCCTGGTAAGTCCTGAAGTTGAATGACTTCTTTGAAAAACAGATTCGCAATGTGAGTTGTGTCACTGGTTTTCTGAAACGGTATGATGTGTGCCATCTTAGAAAATCTATCTACCACTACAAAGATTGAGTCAAACCCTCTTTGTGTTCTTGGTAGCCCCAAGATGAAGTCCATTCTTATTGCATCCCATGGCCTGTCAAGTATGGGTAACAGTTGATAAAAGATTGCATTTTGCCTCTTCCCTTTTCAATGCTGACAAATTCTGCATCTGTCCATGAATCTTTTGATGTCTACTCTCATTCCTGGCCAATAATATGACTTGTTTAGCTTTGAGAACGTCTTGTCATGACCAAAATGCCCAACCAATCCTCCATTGTGTTTCTACTTCAACACAATCTCCCTCATGGAGCATTTTGGAATACAAAGTTGATTACCCTTAAATAGTAATCCTTCCTGGATCATGTGTTCTGTCAACTGGCTTATGTCCCTGAGAATTGGATTCTCAGTTGCTTCATACACCTCCTTAAAATCTGGATCATCTCTGTACATGTCCCTAAGGTCATCAAAACCCAGTGTTTTGACTCTGAACTCCTACAACAACAAACATTTCCTGCTCAAAGCATCAACAACTTTGTTAGTAATTCCAGAAATATGCTTGATTACAAAAGTAAAGTTCTACACGTATTCAACCCATTTTGCATGTCTTTGATTCAACTTCTCCTGTTGATTCACAAATTGAAAAGTACGATTGTCACTGTATAAGACAAAATCCTTGGGGATCAAATAGTGTCTCCATTTCTTCAATGCCTGAATAATAACATAGAACTCCTTATCATACGTGGAGTATTTTACTTTCGCTTCATTCAGCTTCTCGCTGAAGTATGCTATCGGCCTATCTTCTTGACTCAAGACTGCCCCTATTGCAAATCCACTTGCATCACATTTTACTTGAAATGTCTTTTTGAAATTCGGTAACACCAAAATTGGTTGTTCCGTGATTTTCCTTTTTAACAAATTGAAGCTTTTCTCAGCCTCTTCTGTCCAGTGAAAAGACTTGTGTCTCTTCTTCACTGTGTCCATCATCAGTGCACTAATTCCACTAAAATTCCTGATGAACTTCTGGTAGAATCTAGCCAATCCATGAAAACTTTGAACTTCAAAGATACTTTTTAGTGATGGCCAATTCTTAATCACCTCCACTTTATCTGGATCCATCCTCAATTTATATGAAAAAATAACAAAACCCAAATAAATGAGCTCTGTCTTCATGAATGAGGATTTCTTCATATTTATCAGCAGCTTCTCTTGTTGTAATCTTTTCATCACTATGGCCAAATGTTTCAGATGCTCTGCCTCTCTTTTACTGAAAATCAATATGTCATCAAGATACACAATGAAAATTTTTTTGATGAAATCCTTCAGGACTTCATTCATCAACCTCATGAAAGTACTCGGCATGTTGGTTAAGCCAAATGACATAACAAGCCATTCATACAACCCTTCGCTAGTCTTGAAGGATGTCTTCCATTCATCACCTTCTCTCATACGAATCTAGTGATATCCACTTTTCAAATCAATCTTTGAAAAAAATTTGGCTCCACTCAAGAAATCCATCAAATCATCCATTCTTTGCAGTGGAAATCTGTACGTGATGGTTATCTTGTTGATCACTCTCGAGTCAGTACACATCCTCCATCCTCCATCTTTTTTTGGACTGAGTACTGTCAGAACAACACATGGACTCAAGATTTCTCTAACCAACCCTTTGTCCATTAAATCATGGACCTATCTTTTGACTTCTTCATTCTCCTACGGCATCAGTCTGTACGCTACTTTGTTTGGTAAACTAGCTCCAGGTATGAGATCAATATGATGACTCACACTTCTGACTAGTGGCAACGAACGAGGTAGTTCATCCACTACTATGTCAGCAAACTCTTCCAACAGTTTCTGAACCTCTTCTAGTAAATCATCTACCCTTGTACTCGTTAAAACAATTTTAGGCTTCTTGACCACAATGAATTGCGGTTCCTCCTTCTTCTTAACCTCTGTAATAAGTTCCTTCCCACTCATGAGAAGTACAGTGTTGCCTACTTCAGGTTTTACTTCCTTGTCTTTAATCGACAATAGCATGTGAGTTCTCCCATTCTTCTCTAGGCTGTATGTGTTCTTCCTCCCACCATGAATCACATTTTTGTCATATTGCCATTGTCTACCCAACAATAAATGACAAACATCCATGGGAATAACATCACAGAGTATTTCATCTTTATACCCTCCTATTTTAAATTCAACTAAACATTGTTCAGTGACATTTACCTGATGTCCTTTTTGTAGCCACAAAACCTTGTATGGGCTTGGATGTTCAATAGTCTCCATCTCCAGCTTTTCTACCATCTCTGTAGAAATGAGATTATCTGTGCTACCACTTTCCATAATGACCTTGCATACCCTGTCCTTGGTTTTGCAAGCAGTCTGAAAAATATTGTTCTTTTGCACTAGATTCTCCACCTCCTTCTCTGGCATTAAGAGAACTTTTCGCATCATCAATGATCTTCCGCCTTCAGCATCCTCTGCCTCAACATTCTGCCTATGTTCTTCAACAATGTGAGTTTCACCACCTTCTTTTTTCTTATCTAGACATTCATAAGATTTATGTCCGACCTTTCCACATATGAAGCATTTTACCACTCCACCTCTTCCTATTCCTCTACCTCTGGTACAAGGAAAAATGTTTCCATCAGCATACTGACCTCTCTATTCAGTATACTGCCCTCTCTATGAGCTTCCACCTCTCTCAGTTTGAGTTTGAGGTTTCCTCCACTCTTCCTTGGGTTTCTCATTTCTATCTTGGGCAACTAATTTTCCTCTGGGCTGACTTCTGCCTTGGCCTCTTTGACCTTGTTTTTGGCTCAACTTCTCTTCATCTTTTAGAGCCATCTGATAAGAATCTTCCACCGTTCAGATGGTCATCATGCTCATCTCATGTTGAATGTTGTATCTTAGACCATTCATATATCTAACAACTTTTTCATCATCACATTCGCGATGACCTGCCCTGATGTTGAACTTGTAGAATTCTTCAGTGTACTCCTTCACTGTCATCAACTTCTGTCTCAAATTATGCATTCTCCAAAACAGAGTAATTTGGAAATCCCTGGGAATGAATTTTGCCTTCATCTTTGTGATCATCCGATCCCAATTCTTGATTTTCTGCTTGCCCTTACAACATCTGTCAGCTTGTAGCTCATCCCACCACAATGCTGCATGTCCTTTCAATATTGTGACAACATGTTTGACCTTTTTTTCCTCCTCGACATATTCATAGTCAAAATATGTGTCCAAAGCTCTAATCTAGTCTAGAATCTCTTCAGCATCCAGGTTTCCTTCATATACTAGAATATCCCATTTTTCCCTAGCACCCATTCTTGCAACACCCTAATCAAGCATTCATTTGATGCATCTTCTGCTATAATGTCTTCTCTTTCATGTCCAGCTTCATCTTCACTTTCAGATTCACTGACATCTCCAACACCGGATGTGCGCCTCTGTGCTGTCTCCATGTCCAGGACTCTGGCGCATAGGTCATGTATATCTCTTTCCATGGCTGGATTTGGCACCTTCCTACCCCTTTATCTTGACATCTCCCTATCCTCTGAAGGATCGGGTGTTTGTCTGTCTCTTCTTCTCAGTGGCATGGATGAGATTCTTTCTCTCTTTCCCTATATGAAGTATACAAACAGATTCAATCTATGATACCACACTAATGCATACCTATCATCCCTCGGGCCAATATCCACTCACAGAATCGTTCTTTAACCCCTTCGAGCCGGATCGAGTCTTTTGGATTCCCTGCTGGAGTCTCTTTTCAAATCGATCCATAGGTCCTTCGAGAAGCTCCCCCATGCAAATAGCACTAGGAACAACCTCCTTTCTCCCCAAGTGACCACAACGCTATGACCAAGGGCCTAACCAAAGGTCCTTTTTCGCAACTCGCAATCTCATGAGTTCGTGAGTCGAGGCTCCCTACTCTTCCCTTTAAATCTTATGATCCCTGAAATGTCGATACAGGTATGGCTCTTCCTTTGATAGAACCTTCCTCATGCAACCACTCGCTAGGCTAAGTGCTAGCACCTCTCTCTACTCACCACTTCGTGAGTTCAAATGTCCAACCTTGGCACCTTTCTTTCACGAACCCCCGAGAGGTGATGTTGACTTTTCTCCAGTCATTCTCGCTACTCGCAACTTCTATAGTTGAGATGAGGTTGTTTCAACCTCCGAACCTTCAAATACATGAAACACGTGATGAGACTCTAATCCAATGGTCCTCCCTTGACTCGTATCCAACGACTGTCTTTGCTCCTCGCGACTTCACTACTCGCGACTTAAAGCACCCAATCTTTGGGCTCTCACCTTGCGAACCTCCGAGTTTTCAAGATCCCTTGATCTCTGCCACCTGTCCTCCTCCAATGGAAGGCTGCGATTCTCTCATGACTTCTCCACTCGCGAAGTTGAAGGAATTCCTTCTCTAAACCTCGATGTTTGAATCCCCGATAGAGAGGATCTCGTGACACGTGCCCTTCTAATCGGATGACTCAGATTCTTTCGGTACTTCAGAACTTCACACCTCACGACCTCATGAATCTTGATGCAAGGGTTTCAATTCTCCAACTCACAAAGCCCCAAAATGAGATTACGCAAGTGATCCAACGGCCCCTGTTGGCTCAGATCCTATGGCCCAATTTCTCCTGAGCTTGTACTTAGAAAAACACTCACCGTAACCTTCTTTCTCCTCTGCAAGATCTAACGGTTCTCAGAACTTTGTGAATTCTCCACAGAGAATTCTGACCGACCAATTCCTCCTTAACACTCCTGTGAAATGAAAAAATATGCCTTCACGAAACTTGTCCACCAATAAAACAATGTCGTTGTGCCTCCTTTTAATACTTCAAGGCACTGGTCCTCTTTAAGCGTCTCTTTGACAACTTTGAAGACTCTATCCCTCCTGAGCTTTCTCCGCAACTCAAGTCTTCAAGAAGAATCTTGCATGCACTCCTTGTGGCAATTCTTCAAATACTCCCAAGTATTTGAACCTCTTCGACTCTGTGCACTCCCTGCGACAACAGTCTGTCAACAATTTCACTCAAGTTGTAACTTTGAGACTTCACTCAGCCTGTGCACTCCTTGCACGACTCCTATGCTTAACTTGCACTTCTGCGAGAATGAGAACAATGCTATCCCTAATGAGCTTGCAGAGACGAACTCCGACTTCTATCAATGCATACCTTGCGGACAATTTCACTGCACTCCTTGCAAGAAAACTCTTGCTCAGACAGAGAAACAATTGAAACTCATTCTTTACTCTCCCTCTCTTCATATTTCAAACATTCAACATGAAATCATACATTCACGCATCAAATCAAATGCATTACAGAGAGTAAACACACATATATCAATCAACATGTACAAACACATAAAGAAATTGAACACCATGAGTCTGAAGTAAAGATCTTTTCATTAATCCAGAACTTCTGTACATGGAATTTTTCTACACGGCTTCCTGCTTCTTCTTCTCTCTATGCTCTATGCTCTTCTTTCATTCTAATGTTACAATGATACAAGTGAGGGTGTCTATATCCCATTTCCCTCCTACTCTCTAAACTGTCAAATCTAGGAATTTAAAGCTATATTCTACTTACATTAACTAACATAAATGCCTTCAGCTACTACAGATGAGAGCGGGAAGCTCAAGGTCTATTTACAATATGGAAGTACACCCTTTCTTAACTATTTCATTTATGTTTGGCGTATCAAACTTCAAAACATTTCAAACAATTTATCATGTGCCAAAATGCGTTGGTGTTTGTCCCATGCTCGTTTGTTATTGGCGATGGTCCTGCATCAATATGTGTTCCCTCGGTAAACAAAAGATTATAGGTTCTCAAAACATCATAAAAATTCATGGTCGAAATCCAAAAGTTCTCATAAAATAACGAATTCACATTAGGTTTGATGGCCCATCTTTTCAAGGTTTCCATAAATTCTATCGCCATGGGCGTCTAGACTTTATCGTTTAAGTCCTCCAGGGCTATGGTGCTCACTACGACATTTTTTAGGGTCGTTGAAATGGTAAGGCACTCTCCTCCTTGTTCATCTTGATGCTTTAGTCTTTGCGCTTGGGGCCAAATATGATGATCATCCAACACGAAACCCACAACAACATCAAGAACATTTTCATGTGGTTGAAATGTAAGATCAATGATCAAATTTGAAGGGCTACTCTTAATTTCATTTTGAAGGGTATATATATTCATTCAACCCTTCATTGATGAAAAGTTCAAAAAATAGGTGTACTTCAGCTTATAAGTGTAAACTAAGTACACAGTACAAAAAAATATTCTAAATAAAATATTTCCCTTCCAATTATTTAAAATGTTAAAATTTAAGCAATGACTAGATAAACAGGTTCAAATTTCGATAGAAAGTAATAGTAAAAATCCTTTGTAATATCAAATATAACCTTTTGATGGGTTATAAAAATCCATAGCCATTGAGCATGCTCCATTCCTACTTAACCATGGGAGTCATGTTCATTTTAGATCTAGTTAGAAAAGAAGAAATTTTAGTATCTTGAGGTCTTTGTTGAAGGGTGACAATCCTATCAAAATAATATAAAAGAAATGAAGAGACGTTACTCGCATTATAGGCCTCTAGGAACATGACAATATACCATGACCACGTCCATTGCTTATTATTTAAGTTAACATGTTTATGATTTGGAGCTTCCCAAGATCAATGAAACATGAAGCTAAATGAAATTACTCATCAAGACCACCAAGTACGTTATTTTATTGAGGGTATGGATTGTTTACATTCTCTCTCAAACCATGCGAAAATCAATGAAAGAGTTGGATGTTAGAGCATAATCCCTAATGTGTAAGTTTGATGATAATACAAATTATGTTACTGTCTCGCTATCTTTCTTAAGAATCCCACCTAGCTGCAAATATATTGTTCCAAGAATTAATTCTACACAAGATACATATCCTTGATATTGGGATTAGTATGAGTTAGTGGGAAAGAGAGGTATGGGGAATTCTCAAAATATTTGCAAAGTATCATCACATTCATGTCAAAGTTGCTAGAAATAAGAAGAACATAACATAAGAAATCACATTATGGCAAGTGTCAGAGGTAAAGATAACAACGAAAATGGCATTATGGTGAGTGTGGGATTCAAAAAAATGAAGTATGTAAACTACATGCAATGCCAATTCTTATATTGACAAGAATTGACAATGCTGATAACACACGAATTCAAGTGGGGATTCATAAAAACAAGGTGTCTAAGCTTCTTTGGTAATATTTCATTAAGTGACACATAAAATAGTGTATACACCAATATGGTGGTAGAATATTTATCTAGGTGTGAGCTATGTGATGTATTTCATGTTGTGGAAAGGTACATCATGGAGGGGTACAACATATAAGTGAATAGATAAGAGTCAAATTGATCTGTAAACGAGAGGCTTATAGCCTCATCAATTCACCAACATGGAGATATTTGTAAAACAAATATAACCTTATCTCTTTTGATAATGGAAAAAGCTCGATCAACCAAGCCACAAGTTGAGTCGGTCTAAATAAAGAAGAAGTCTACTACTTGCAAGTCGATATTGGAAACAAGTTGGAATAAAGGTACATCGAGTTGGAAAATTGAGTCAGAAGGAAGAAAGTCAAGTAGTAAAGTTAATTTAGAGGGAAGTGAGTCGAGTCAAAGGTAAAAAAAGTCGATGAAGTCGAGTTGAACCAAGTTGGGTCGACCCAATCGAGTCAAATTAGCCAGAATAAAACCCATTCGAACCGTGGGTAGATCTAGTTGACTTCAAAATTATAAACGATCCATTCAAGAAGAGTAAACGACCAATGGTGGAGTTGAAATGCTTAGAGGGGAGTTGGGTCAACCAACAATGAAGAGTACATTTCATAGGTTTGACTATCAACTACGAAGGAAAATGCTTGGGGAGGTGATTTTAATAACCCGCGATGCATAAAAATGCCCAAGGAGATTTAATAAACCTAGAGAAACCAAAATATATGTATGGAAGTCGACTTGAACATCCCCAGACAAATAAAAAAGTAGAAAAGTTGACTTGAGCATTCACGAATAGAGAAAAACATATGGGGGGCGAAATTGATAGTAGGAAAATTGTCAAAATATGTATATGGTCTATGGGTAGCTAGAAAATACCCATACAACCTGTTGGGCCCCAACAACTCCCCTTATATTTTTACAAAATTTAAAGGGCCCCTATTAAAATCTTGATAATTATAATGAGCTACAGAATCAACCTTTTCAAATAGTTTCATTCCTTGGCTTTATTTGAGACAAAATTAAAACATTCACTTTAGTATGAGTCATTTATTACAAGAGTATATGTCAAAAGTTAAAAACGAGCATAAAAATCTCAATTTAAACAAAAACGTTAATTTTTTATCAAATGTTTACTTTTGTTTAAATTATGATTATGTGTTTATTCTTTTTCTCATTAGAAAGTTTGACTATTTTGAATAATGTATTCAATACTTCATCAGATAATATCTTGGTTGGTTTATCATTTTCATTAAAACATTTGGTGATATTAATTAATTAAATTCTTTTTTCATTTTGCATCTCATAATAATAATAAAAAATAAAAAAGAATTATCTATGATTTTCTTGATTTTATTCTCTTCTCCATTAACTTGAAGCTTCTAGAATTAAGATCATATTTGAAAGGAAAATATAAATAATGTTTTTTTATAAGTTATAGTTAGTTTAAATTCATTTTTTTTATTTTTTAGATTTTGTTTTATTCACATTTTTTAGGTTATTAATTTAGGTTTCTTTTTGTTTCACAGGTTTCTATTATCAAATATTTGATACGGATCTGATCATGGCTTGATTTTATTATCTAAATACGTTCAAGATGATTGATCCAAAAATAATTTTGGATTTCTACAAA
>ML787416.1:186738-198989 GCA_009831015.1 Picea engelmannii
TGATCCAAAAATAATTTTGGATTTCTACAAATAATTTTATGAGCAACAACAGATAAAATTTGGAAAGGCGTCAAGATCAGACACACGATTTTGCAGGACTGATTGCAGCCAAACCGTGAGGAATTTGGAGAAACGATTGAAAAAAAAGAACCAAAATGGACCTATTTATCTTTTGCGCAGATATTTTCCCAAAAAAAATCACATTTGAGATATATTTGGGTCTCTTTTAGAGGCAAATTTTAGGTGGCGGAAATTAATAGTGACGCCCATACTGTTCATTCATTTTATAAATATATGAGAAAGATCAGAGCCATGGAAGATCCAAGAATTGGAGAGGAGGATTTAAATCCTTTCTCTTTTGTATATTATTTCATTTGGAAACTTTTTATTTCTTTTCAAATCGAGTAATGGATGGTTGGAAGCTTTGGGAGGATGGACGAGTATTTTTAAAGAAGAATATGGAAATCCAAGTTGGTTAATGGCTTTTGTCCTGTAAGTAAAATGGTTTTATTTTCATATAATATATTCACATTCTTTCAATAATTGATTATGCATTGATTTAAATAGCTTTAGTCTTTTTTTTATCAATACATGGTTAATTATTATTATTTATATATTAATTTTTCCAATCTTTAAGAGTTTATTATCCAAAACAATTCTTCCTAGACTACAATATGGGCATGTGATTTTGAGAAAGAATATGAGAAAGTAATTCATCTTTGTCTTTAGACCTATGTGATACTTATTCCATTTCATTCTTTCATTATTGTTATATTATGAAAATGTTATAACTGTTGATTTTAGCTTTAGCTTGTCAATCATATGATGTTTTCATACGGTTAAATGTCATATGCTGCCCATAATTTATTATTCCATTTTTTATGTGTGATCAATCAATCATTTGATTATTATAGAATTTATGTCTAATGTTAAATGATGGATAATATAAATACCCAGAATTGAGTTTTCTTTCATTCTTAAATATTGATTATCTTAAGATCACACAATTTTTAATTAGTTGTCTTCCTGTTGTTATTAATTTACTCCAATATCAAATACTTCTTTGAATGTATTCTGGAAGTGCTAGTATTGTTCTGTTATAGGTTTCCCTTAACAATAGTACAGGCAGGAGCTCATACAACATAGAAAGATAAGTTTCATGGATTAGCGATAGGTTATTATGTGTGTTATTTAGTTAAGTTATTTATGAATGAAATAATGAATGTATGATTCAGCTTTGACTATCCACATGTTCTTGTTTCATTAACTTTTTTGCAAGATTATTTAAATTTATAAAAGAAAAACAATAAATATTTTTATGTGCTTTCTTTATCTGCTTGCTAGAAGTAATCATTTTTCCATTGATTTTCATAAGTTTCAATTAAAACTTGCAGCTTGTAAATCATGTAAATAAATGAGACTTGTATATCCTCTACTTTAATACAACTACTATAGTTACATTTGAACATATGTACATATATATAGTGTGTTTAGTAATTAGTTAGTTATTTCTCTCTTTTATTCGTTTCTTTTAGGATTCTTAGATTGGCTAACAGAGCCATTAAACCCATCAAAACGAGTTACACCAAACGGCTTGGGTTATTTAGACAACCCTGGACTAGACTCGCTCTTCCAGTTGACGGATGGTCAACTTCGCCCGTCAACACAACCCCAAGTTTCTGAATATACTTCATGTATGATTTATGGGATAAAGGAAAATGCCCAACAAAGTTGATAATTTGCCTAACGACTCAAAAAAATTAAATTAGAAACCCCCAATAAAATAGAAATAGATCGGGAAGGATGGTCATCAATTTCCAACTCAGTTCAATGTATGCGTGTAGTTAAAGAGTTGTTATCTTGTTTATTTACCCATGATAACCATATTAATATAAAATGAGCTCAGACAATAATTGACACAAAGTTCTCTTTGCAAAAACAAAACACAAACAACCATTTTTTGATAGTGCATATCATTTAACATTCCTAAATAATACGACCACAAACAATCACCACACATAAAATCAGAATTTACCATGGAAAACAAAACGGAAAAACCAACATTCTTTGGTTTTGACCAAGCTCTTATTTATTCAACAATGGACAACTTCCAGGCTCTCTAGTTTTCCTCCATGCTCCTCATTAACATTTGGGAAGCCTCTTTACATTATTCACATCCAAAGAACCCCTTTCTATTATGGGGAAACATATTATAGAGGATTGTTCGTCGACCAAGAGGATAGTTGGAAGGTTAGGTATCCCCAATGCTTCAACTTCTCTCTAGTTCGTTCTCCTTTTCTTTATTTTTTTTTCTTTTCTTCCATGTGGAAAGGGTCTCATGAGAGCCTCATTTATTGTTTTACATACAAAAATATATTTCCTGACCTTACATATATTACATACAAAAATGGGCATCAATCATGATGGCATGGGGCCCATCACGCCAACATGTTGATCTCCTTCATCATCCTTAGCCTTAAAATCCGTCTCTGTTGATCATTCTAGAGCCTATGCCCATAGCAAATGTTTATTTTCAGATATGATTTGGATCACAACTCCCCATTGGGAGGATTTTGGTCCCCAAAAGTTTCCAAGGATAGATGAGGGAGTTACATATATTGCATACAAAAATGGGCATCAATCATGATGGCATGGGGCCCTTCACGCCAATATGTTGATCTCCTTCGTCATCCAAATCCTTAAACTTTATTTGTGCTTATCATCCTAGAACCCAAGCCAATAGAAAATTGTTCTTCTTGGATCTGATTCAGATCACACCTATCCATTGGGAGGATTTTGGTCCCCAAAAGATGCCAAGGATAGATGAGGGAGACTGCTTGTAATTTGGTTCCTCTCATACCACTTCATTTTCCTTGCAGTGTCTCCTTTGAGACCACTTTTCCACATTTCTTTTTGTCTTCTAGGAGGGTTACGCTACTTGTGTTATAACAATGTATATTCCTTCAAATCCTCAAGTCGTTGAGGTGTAGGTTCTTCAGAAGTTGGGAGAACCTGATGTTCTTCGTCCTCATCCAACATGGAGGGTTCAAACAACTTCAAATTTTCCATGTTCACCATTGACTTGATCTGCATATAAGTTGGAAGTTTCAGTCTAAAGGCGTTCTCATTCACTTGCTCAATGATCTCAAATTGTCCATATCTAAGGGGATTGAATTTCTTTTATTCTCCTTGCAGTCGTTCCCTATAGAGATAAATCCACACATGGTCTCCAACATGGAACTTATGATCCTAAATATGTTTATCATGTCTAGATTTATGCAATTGTTGACTCTTCTTGAGATACTCTTGAACCCTTAGATGTATATGCCTGATCTTGTCCATAAATGTTCTTTATTTTTGTTATTCTCGTTGCATTATTGTTTCTTCCTTAAACTATCCATAAAAAATATCCAATGACGAATGAGGTTAATAAACAAAACAAGTATTTAAAGAAGACTTATTGGTGGAGACATGAAGTGATCTATTGTAAGAGTGTTGAATGTAAAATATCTTCTCGTCCCAATTCTTTGGATGTTTGATGTTATAATCTCTCGACAATTGCTCAAACATCATATTTACTACCTCAGTTTTTCCATCAGCTTGAGGATGGAAGGCATTGGAGTACTTCAACTTGGTATCCATTCTTTCCCAAAGTGTTGTCCAAAATTTTCTCAAGAACCTGTTGTCTCGATAAGATATGATGGAGGTTGGAAATCTGAAGTGTATCTAGACATGGATGAAAAATGGTTGAGATACTTCTCATCCAGAGATTGTCTTCTTACAGGGAATGAGCACAAACATTTTGTTGAAATGGTCTACCATGATCAATAATTAGTCATGGCCTTTATGACTCATAGGTAAACCTCCAACAAAATCCATGGATGTTCTCTCCCAAGGTCTGCCTAGCATTGGAAATGACATGTACAAGCCATGTTTTTGGTTTCTTGGCTTGCTGGTGCTGTAAAGAACGAAGTCTCTAACAAACTTTTCCACCTGCTCCTACATCTTTGGAAAAAACACATACCGCTACAAATTCTCCATTATCTTTGCACAACAACCTATCCTAGAGGTATTATTCATTTCCTTCCATGACAATGACCACCCACTCCTTTAGATGCTTGCAGAATCCTTTGAAATCCTCATCTCCCTCACAATATTCACTTAGAAGTTCATGAGTGAAATGCTTAGGCAACATTATCATTCCAATTGTTGCAATATTCTTTAGAGTGCATGTTTTCTAGTCTATTCGTGACTCCTTTACTATACTTAATGAATAAATGAAATTGTTGCAAGAAGCCTAACCACATGTAATGCCTCACCTACTACATCATGTTCTAAATCTGTAGATACTGAAGGGGATGATGATCTGTGCATATGATAGTCTCTTTTCCCAAGAGGTAATGCTTCCACTTTTTCACTTCTTTTAAAATCACAAAGAGCTCCTTATCATGCATGGGATATTCAGGCACTACTTCATGAAACAACTCTAAATGGTAGTGCACAGGCCTTCCTCCTTGCATGAGTATTGCTCCTAATGCATATACAATAGCATTACTCTCTAGTTTAAAAGTTCGTTGCAAATTTGGCATTGCTAACACTAGAGAATCATTGATTTTCTTCTTCAAGTCTTCAAATGTTATTTCTTATGTATTTCCCGAATGAAAACTTTTTCCTTTGGTAGTTATGACATGCAATGTAATTGCTACTATGGAGAAGTTTACAATGAATTTCCTCAAACATTGAGTTTCTCCCATGGAACTCATGACCTCTTTCACATTGGTGGTAATAGGCCATTGTGTGATGGTTGCGATATTTGGTTGCGATATTTTTTGGATCTACCCTCAGCTCTTGTCGTCCAATCATGTGCCCTAGATATATCAAAGAGGTATTTCCAAACTCACATTTATGTAAGTTGGGAAGCAATTGAGTCTTCCTCATGGTCTCTAATACCCGTGTCACGTGTGAGAGGTTCTCTTTCCAAGTATTTCGAAAGATTAGTATGTGATATAGATATAATATTAGAAAACGAGTCAATGAAGGGACGTAGCACATCATTCACTAGTCTCATAAATGTTGCAGGTGCATTGCATAATCCAAAAGGAATTACTAACCAATTGTACAAACCTTGTATTTTTTTGAACGTTGTTGTACACACATCATCTACTTTGATTCTCACTTGGTGGTAACCTAATTTGAGGTCCATATTAGTGTATAATATGGTTTTCTCCAATTGATCCAAGAAGTCATCAATCCTTGGCAAAGGATATCTATTTTTTATGGTGATCTTATTCAAGGCATGGTAGTCAATGCACATTCTCTAGCTTCCATCTTTCTTTGGCACCATGGTGATTGTTGGTTAAGATTTTATCTGTGAGTTATACTTTTAACATGATTGACCCAAGTTCAAGTCTATTATATATCCAACAAAGCCTCTAAAACTATCGGCCATATTAGTGAACTAGAAGGCAACGCAACGCACAGAGTGCAACGCACAGAGTGCACCGCACAGTCTCACTCGAGATAGTCTTAATGGGTGACTGCAAGACTCAAGTGTTTGCAGTCCACGATGGAGTGGAGATATGAGAAGTGTGCGATGAGATCTCTATCAAAATTATTAAAGAAATATATTGTTATTCCAACTTATGCATGCAATGTAATCAACCTTATTAACTCGTTCATTCATCATGAAAACATCTACTCATAAACAGTAAAAGAGACACAAGCATTCAGTCACATAAAACAGGTTTTATCATGGTTCACCCCCTCTTGGGATACAAACATAAAGATCTATCTCTCAAGCTCTTCTATTATGGTAGCTCGAAAACTAAAACGTTTCACACTTTACAACTCGTTCTCAGCCAGGTTGGTATCTATTATGAGGCGACCTAGATCATACCATTCTCCTCAACGTATGATATAACCCTCAAGATATACCCTCATGACTCCCCTATATCTCAACAACTTATAAAAAGGTATCAGATTACATTATATATGCATATTGATCTCCCCATGTCTCTACCTCACTTAACTGCTCTTTCCCTCTCCCTCTACTCTTTGGTCTCTGTGTCTCTCTGTCTTCACCAAAAATCCTCTAAGCATCTCTATATATATGTTTCTGGATCACCAACCATTACAATGTATTAAAAAAACCATAACTCTAACATCGTTAGGTATTCCATGCATGTGCATATGTTGCTCTTCCTTCCAGCTATAGATTTCCTCGTGCATTCCTTCATTCCAAAAATACCCTTTCTTTCTACTTTGGCCTGCTTTCAATAGGTCCCCAACACTGACATGTGGCTCATCCTGAGCTACCTAACCTCTATGTGCCTCATCGATTTCCCTTGAAATCACATGGAACTTCTCTGTGAGCTACATTGATTTTTTTTGGGCCTCCACGGTCTTCTCCTTGAGTGCTTCCAGTGCATGTACTGCAATGTCATCACTAACCATTCTTGCAAACTCTGCATGGGTTTGTGCCATATATGTTTTATCTTCCTCTTCATGTGCAATGACCTTTATTGCTCACTCCTGGAGTGGTTCCGTTTGAGCGTGGTGCTCCTTCTTCTATGTATGTGCATTTATGATTTATGCTTGGAGTTTATTCATGTCTTTCCCCCCTTTGACATGCTCCATGATTGACATTGTTTTATAACTCTGATTGAGGTCCTGGATAGTTGCGCTTATACTTTCTCCTTTCTGGTCCCACTGTTGGACGTGTTGATCCTCTTCTAGCTTCGTCCAGAGCTGTGTTGCTTTCTCAAACAATTCGTCTACCATGTGGAGTTGTCGTTCTATATATTGTATCCACACTATTTCCTCATGTGTCTTTTGATCCCTCACCTCTGGTGGAGTGGTAGGTGTGATATTCTTCGAACGATTCTTGATCTCTTGTTGATATTGACCGATTTTCTGCACAATCCGATTAATCTCCTATGTCATTGTGAGTTCGTATGTCTGCGCATTCTTTGGGATCTTCTCATAGGCTACGACCACTTTCTATTGTATCCCCTTCACGTGCTCCCTCTCCTCTTTGGTCTCAATCTTACCCTGCTCGAATACCAATTCCATGTTGTCCCGATTATTCTTTACCTGTTGTAATTATGTTGTACCTATGCATGTGTGAGACTGTACCTCCTGTGTAACACTGACTTGTAGTTTATATAAGGCCTTGGTTGGTATTCATGGTAATACCAATTGAAATTGAGCCAATTCCTTTAGGGGTTTCTGCCCCACGATTTCATCTATGCCCAGCATGTTGGGTGTAACATGAAACATTGAACTCGACTGTGCTATTGTCTGGATTGTATCCAACTCACTTTCTCCAGGTTCTACTTTTATCTCTGATTATTACAACCTCCCTTCTATGTTGTTGTCAGCTTCTTGCGCTTCCCCGATCTGTTGGAGGAGTTGTCTCATGTATGCCAACTCTTCTTCAATTATGTCCCTTTGGCATGCAACATTCTCAAAATCATTGAATGTACAATCCTGAACCACTTGGTCCATCATTTCAGCATCATCCTTCATGATCGTGTATTATGGAGGCATTCTATGTGCCTTCGTCTTCTTGCGTTCATGTATGCCAACTCTTCTTCAATTAGTTCCCTGTGCTTCCTCAACCTATTTTTTTTGTACTTGTGGCGTATGTGTGTTATTCTTCTTCCTCATATGGATGCTTGTTTAGGATGTCCCCCCTTTCTTCTGTTGTGCCTTGTTCTGACTTGTCCTTGACTTCTTGGGCATTGTTACTTCCTTGGGTTGTATTTGTTTGTTCCCTACTTCTTTAGCATGTGTGTGTTCTTGTCTTTACTCCTCCTCCTCTATCTCTTTACAAGTATTTATCGAGTGAGCACAGGAATCCTCCACTCATCTTCTCAATCCTTGATGCCCATTTTCATGTATCCCTTTGTGATGCAGTAACATAGTTGTAGCCATTCCTTGTTGGGGTCATTACATTCTTGGATCCACATCACATGTCTAGTGACTTTTAAATTGGCTATAACCTAATAAAATTCAACAGCTTGAGGTGTTATCTTCCAAGTGTTGGCAATTTTGTGTCTTGTAGGTCGCGGGGATATCCTTCGAATATAGCTGCATTCGCTTTCCTATTCTTTTCATCTGAAGCGACTCCGAGAGATAAGTATCGGGCTCTGTGGAAGGGTTTGGGTATAGTGCCAAAAAATGCATAGTTCATCTCCTTCCATCCCATCGCGGCTATCAGGATGAGTAACCATGAATAATGAAATCCAGTACCCAGATCCTACACATACTTGTAGTCATATAGGAAATGATTCAACAAGTAGGGGGGCCACCTGACTGTGGTTCCCTCAACACACCGTGTTGCAGCTGCAACAACCCTATTTGGGACTTCCTCCTTGCAACATTTCCTGAGAAACTTGCGTGCCATAATTTTTGTGTCCATTCTTGTCGCGATGTCACTAATATGCTTGATAATGATTCTGCGCAACCCCCTTTCGATGTCGTATTTCCTATTCATCTCCTCAACCATTTCTTTCTCCTTTTTTTTATCTTCCAGGAACTTTGTGGGATCCATACCCTATGCTGGAAGTCTTATGATGTGTGTGATGAGCTCCATGTCTATTGAAACAAGTTGTTCCAGCCATAGATATTCACCATGTGTGACCTCCAATAACCTCTTGACACAACTAGTTCCATATTGACCTTGCCCAAAGCCTGGTAGGTCCAACAGACCTAAAATCCTAGTTCTGGCCAATCCCATTGCCCACGAGACTAGTTTATTGATTGGTTCACAAAATTGATCTACACCCACAGTCCATAACTAAACTCTCTTAGCGAACTATGGGAACTTATCTATGTCTCTTGCATCATGGTCGGAGTATGTCAATTTTTGTACATGACCTAACAAGTCTTCTTTTACACATACCCCTTCCGGTATGCACAACATAAAAATAGTTGCAGCGATTTGTCTCTGTGATGAGCTAGGTACTATATGCTTGTCCTTTCACAGTGGTGGTTGAATCTAGGTTCCAGCCTCCATTGTTTGTTCTGCAACATATTCCTCGAGTTGGATGGTGACATATTCCACTTCTCCCTCCTATGGCTATTCTGACACGGTTTTCTATGACACTTCTTGTGTGGTAATTTCTTCCTAGTTTGGATCTGTCCCATTGACTCTCGAAGCTTCTTCAGGATGTTTTGGGTGCCCTAGGTTGCTTGCATCCTCATTCTTTTGGCCCTGCCCCTCTTCTAGATTATCGGTGTCCATGCCTGCAGGTGTTGTCTACTAGGTTTCTTCTTTGATGCATGTGGGGCTTGCCATTTTTGTATCCAACGATGGGATTTTGTCCACATTGACAACTTCTGGTGACTGAGATGGTAGTTGTTCACTTCCCTGCGAATGTGGTTGTGCTCTGGTCCTAACTCTAGGTTTTCTGGCAGTTTGGCTCGGTTCTCCTTTCTTTGGTGGTGCCATGGTGGTAAAATCATGTCATTTTTCGAGCTCAATAGCCTATGCAACCTCTGTAATGTTTACTCTTTTCTTCATATGCTCTCTCGCTCTATGCCTTTTCCAATTTAACAATAACCTTTTTTCTTCTGCGTCCTTGTTTTGTATGGGGGTCATGTGAAACTTGTCGAAGACGTTACCGCGATTACGGATTCAATGAACCGTCGATTCCTTCATACTTTCCATTAATTTACCTTGCCATATCCATTTGGCATGATTAATGCGGCGTCCCATCAGTCATTTTCAACATTCAATTCTGCTAGCCTTCGTCACTTATTTCTTCTTTTGTCGTAGCCACCCTTCCCTCTTGTTTTCATTTTGAACTGACCGTTCACCTTGTCTCCATCAGGCTTGTATTTCTGAGCATGCGTTCTCCTTCTTCTCTCGCCGCACTATGCCTATGTTGGTAACTTTTTCTATCCTATACCATATCTTTGTTGTTGATTTTTTTTTTCTATTTACTGTGTGGTGACTTTCAAGTTGCGGATGGTCGATTGTCCTTGTACAACTTCAGTCGACTCCCATTGATCATCCATCTAATTTCTATGCCTCCTAAATCCTTCAACTATACATCTCCCTCATCTGTGACATTTTTCACTTCATGTGTTCGTAACCAGTGCATTCTGAGTTTTCCTAGATGTTGAAAGGATTTACTATTGTACATCAACACTAAGTGTCCTTCCTTGAAAGTTTATCTTTTGATATGTTTATCATGCCAAGATTTGTCCCTTTCTTTATGAACTTCTTGGTGGAACCCTTCTAGGATATTATCTTCATCCATGATCATCAATTGATCTATCCTATTTTGTACTGTGCCTCATTTTGTCATGTTCGTGATTGTTGTTACGTGCAGACTGGGTACCAAAAATTCTAATTCCACCATTGTTTCTTGTTCATATATCAATATGAATGGCGTGTGTCCTATCAACTTCTTTCATGTGGTCATGTATTCCCACAATACTACTGGTATTTTTAGGTCCCAATCATACCTATTGACATTATAGATCTTAGTCAATTCATTTTCCAAGATTTTGTTAAAGGCTTCTATTGTTCCATTTGCTTGCGGATGATATGGTGTACTCTTTAGATGATGGACTTCAAATTCCTCATTCATAGACTTAATAGTGTTGTTAATGAAGTGAGTGTCTTGGTTGCTCATCAAAATCCTTGGGCAATCAATTCTAGTGATTACTTGCTCAAATAGAAAGTGTGTTGTTGTCTCTGTGCTGCAATATTTTACCGGTGCTTCCTCCGCCCATCTTTTCATATATTCTGTCACGGTAATAATGTACCTTGCTCCTATCCTATTTGGTGGTGGGTTAATTATTCCCACAAAATATATTTCCCATTTTTCGAATACCTACAAAGTTACATTTGGTCACAAGGGCATCTTGTCCCTTCTATTTGGTTTACCAACCCTCTAACTTACATCACATCTTTGACAGTACTCTTTTGAGTCTTTGTGAATGGTCATCCACCATATTCATGCACACAATACATTCTGCATAGTTTTTTTGTCTACGTAATGTCCTCCTGCTATCCCCTTGTGGGTTTCTGCTAATATCCTTGGTCTTTCATGTTCTAGAACACAACTTCTCAAGATGTTATATGCACCCATTTTGTATAAGTGTCCTGCAATCAGCTAATAGTCTATGGCCCAGAATACCCGTTTTTTCTTTTGTGTGGTGTTGTATTCCTGTGGTCCAGTTCCTGCACTCAATTATTGGATGATGTCTACAAAGAATTCATCGGTGATCTGAACTGAAAATAACTGTGCTTCCAGAAATTTTTCATCTAAGTTGGTAGGTATCTCTCTGTTCATAATCCTCGACAGGTGGTCTTGTTATAACCCTAATTTGCACCAGACATGCTTACCTGGCATCAGGCCATCTTAGATTCGATCTTTGCCAAAACACTACTGAACAACTCTTCTTAAAAACCCCTTTTATAAAGGCCCATGTGCCCTGCTCCATTATTGCACACGTGTACATGCTAGCTGACCCAAGACAAACCGCGTGTACCTACAAAAGCATGAAAAAAGGAATGTTGCTGACAGAACACACAAATTTGGGTAAGTTAACTAAACCTTTTGGCCATGCATGGTGCAATGCCAATAAACATATATCTAACATTGTTATCTTCACGAGCAATTATTTCTTAATAGCATAATACAATATCTATTCAACATAATATCGATCTTCATACCAGCAACTTAAACAATTTAGATTCATCAAATAATAATGAATTCATAGTAGAATAAATAAATGCATAATTCAACAGGGTACCTGATTCTGATGCTATTTCCATTGCCAGTTGCTGCTGCTCTCCTGCTACCTGCTACTCAACCCAATCTTATTGCAACACAAAAAAAAATTGCCCAAAACCATTGTCCACCCTGCCAACTAGGAAAACGACCTAACTCCAGGATATCTACGGATATCCTGGCCCTCCGAGCCCAAAAACCTCTAGCAACCCCGGTCACTGTGTCAATCCCAAACACAAATCTCTCCCTAGTCCAAGACTCAGAGTTCTTCCCCAAAAATCCTTCTGCACCCCTCTCGAATCAATCCCTCCAAAATCCTTCTCCACTTCCCTTATGCCTCCTTCACCGCCCTTCCTACATTAATACCTTATCCATTCATTTAAATATATTATCCCATTTACGTATTGGTTACGTTATCCCCTATGGGATACGTAACCCAATTTAAACATTACATTTTATTATCCCCCCTTTGTTTAATACTTAATTAATCAATTAATTAAT
>ML787416.1:203020-219023 GCA_009831015.1 Picea engelmannii
AAATTCATATGTGTTGGTGGTGGTGATACAATTTAATATTTAGGGCTCTCTTCATTCATGTGACGTGACACACTATGCTTCTATGTGGGGAACACATTGATTCACCAACATAATGAACACATTGATTCACCAACATAATGACATGTACTGCAATCAGGCACATATCTACACTAATGACACTTACATGCGTGTTAATTACCTCATGTTTCATAATTATTTATAATAATAATAATAATAATAATATTCTCATTTAAGGTCACAGCCTAGCCAAACACCAAATTGATGTATGAGGCCCCCCCTCATTTCTAGGGCAAGAACTACCCTCCATGCATCAATTTGACTACCAATCCTACAGAGGTGTACATACCCTAGCGTCTTCCAGATTTAAGCCTATGTTCATGACCCTCATACCATACCTTCACTCTTATTAAATGTATGTTGCTATATTACGCATAGCAATGACCATTTTGGGGTTAAAAAGGTTGTTAAGAAAGACAAAGATCATAGGTGTAGTTTGAGAGGAAAATATTAATAAGTATGCAGTCATTTCTACTGCCTCCACTTTTATGGGGTTGGTAATACAAAGCCTCAAATATTTGGAAATATAGAATGACGATATGAACGTGCGATTGCCTGTCTATATACAATGAACTGGGAAATGTAGGATAGTGGTGAACTACAATGGATACACTCTGATTCATGTAAAACAAAAAAAATAAAGAGAAATTAATAGAGGGCATGCCAGAGATCTGTGGCTTGAATCATGCGGTTGCCAAATTATTCCAAGGGCATCATGAAAGTTGGGATTCAAAAATGGTGGTCTTGTGAGTCAATGCTCAAGATGATGACATTCAATGGGAGTAAATTGATACAACAACTACTTGGTTTCTTGATACATCGTTCTCGTGTGAAGGCTGCGTTAGGTCTTAGTCCTGGTGTCGGGTTTAATCCTCAACACAACACAACGAGCTCTACTTGAGAATTCCCAAATACATATTCATTATTATTCTTTTGGTTTGATTTTTGTCCACCCCCCATTGGCAGGCGGAGAAATAAGAAGAAATTGAGAGAGGCAGAAGGATAGAACAATATACGACATTCCTTTGCTTCTCACAGAAACTGCATCAATCAATTGGTTTAGTTCATATCAATATCCATGGAGAAGAAGACAAGGTTTAGGAATTGGGATTACTTGCTATGTTTTCTTTGCTGGCGGTAATATAGTGCAACTCTGAACATAAGTATGGCCAAGCAAAACAAGATTGCGGAGAAGGACGAAGGGGAGAGCGTGAACAGTGAACACCCAAACTACTTTTAGGACTCTCCTCTTGGCACCTTGTGTGGAAGCTGTTGATAACTACTTTGATGACTGAGGCTCAGGCATTAATGCTCTCGGTTGACTTTGGTGTATGGTGGCACGTTGTGGAGGAATTAAAAGTGGAGCGCAATGATCGAACCCAAAAACCTTTAGGTTCTCGTAATATATATATATAATTTATTTTTGTATTTAGGCTTTATAGATATATAAAATATAATAAATATATATAATTTTGTATCAAATCTTTATATATATATGAAACAATATAATTTAAATTAAAACAAATTTAATAAATTAAATATAAAACAAATTAAATTAATTAAAATATTAATAATTATTATAGAATCAAAATAGGATAAATTAACAATATAATAACAATTTAACTAATAATTATTTAAATTGGAGGATGGGGAACGTCGGACCTTGCATGAGGCCCACGTGCCTCCCTCCCCCATTCCCGAAATAGAAGGTTAACCCTAACTGAACCCTAATAGTTTACTTGTTTGTTTTTCTCGTTAGCTATCCATAAGGCCGCCTCACCCTACCTCTGCCGCCATGGTTGCTTTTTTACAGGTTGCAGGTTTAAGGTGCGGTTTGGAGTTTTAATGGAGCGGCCACATCCCAGAAATGAGGCACACTGAATGAATGCACGCATCGTGCACAATGATTTCTTATTTCCTCTGTTAGCTTGGTGCTTGACTCAGGCGCCGTTGGCTTGGCCCTGGGTTCTGATGTGTTGGCCTCCTTTCTTTGCAATACTGATGCAATACTTTACTCTGCTCAACAATATCTTGTTTTGTTTTCATTTTAACTGCGTCTTTTGTTTGCGATAGTGATGCAATACGTGACTCTTATGTTCTGTTTGAATTATCTATCCAATGCCTAGTTCTATTTCTCATTATAGCAAACTCATCGCACTAACCAGATGGACTAACTGTCTATTATTTTGACATCATTAACGACCCTATACTGTGAGTTTATTTTCTTTTCTTCTTTGTAGATTTCAATTTTTAATAACCAATGTTAGTTTCCTTCGTTTTTTTTTCTGTCTGGCTTCAGCCATAATTTACATCATTTTATATGCTATCTGGTTTCTAGTTTTATTTTTGAATATTTTTCATTGCTTTGAGTTTGACGCATAGTGCACTTAGACACGCCCCTTATGGGCTCCTCCTCCATGGCTTGGTGATTGGGTTTGAGCGTTGATCAAACCATGTTGTATGTGCAGGTGCTGGTTGAAGAAGTGAGCCGATGCTGGGCTTTGGGGTTTGGTGTTGGCGTAGGCCCTGGCACTGCTGTGTGTTTTCTATCGGTGTATGAAGTGAGAGCGAGGCTCCAGCTTTGGGGTTTGGTGTTGGCGTTGGCACTGGTGCTACTTTGTGTGTCCAGCCACGCCTATTTGGAGAGTTTGTCCAGCCTGTCTCATGTGCAGAGGAAACCCTAGCCATTGAGCAGAGGTGATTTGGTGGAAAGAAATCCACACACAGAGTATCCCACACAGTTTTGGAATAGCAGGCCGCCTGTTCAGTGCCTCGAGTTGTCCCTCCAGTGAAAATAGTGCCTCTAAGAATGGACGAATCAACGATTATAGTTGCATCTGGCGATCAATCTTCTATGAGATATGAAGAGAGTTGTGTTTCGAATCGGGTGAATATTGCTAATATGGGGGAAATATTATTTTCCACATTGGCAATGGCAAGATCCAGTATGCCGACGAAGACACCAGGGTTGTGGCTACCAACGGAAGCAACGTGTTTGCAGATCTCATTACAAACATGACGAAGGTATTCGGCTCCGTTGTGTGTCGAAATGCCAGTTGGCCAATGAGGATCTTGATGCTTTGGTCTTTGCTAAATCCGATGAGGATTTGAGGAATATGTTGGAAGAGTACAACATGGTCGGTGACAGAGAGGATCTATTGAAGGCTCGATCCCAACTAATTCTTGTGGAAAATTGGAGGGGAAGGCTTAGGCAGCACCGTGAAGGCCGTGCTGGCAGAGGGGCTTCTCAAGGCAGCTTTATGATATGTACCATCATGTATGTGGCCACAGCTCTCATGGGTTATACGATGTTTGGAGATGCAACAAAATCCCAATTTACACCAAATATGCCAACGAGATTTGCAGCCTCAAAACTTGCAGTGTGGACAACGGTAATTCATATTCATCCTGTTCTGAAGTTTTCTTCTTAATCTATGCTGTGTTTAGATGCAAATCATTTTGGATCTTTGTTGTATTTTATTTTATCATTTTTGGATCTTCCTAAATCACTGTGTTTTCTTGAGCAGGTAGTTAACCCTTTGACAAAATATGCATTGACCTTTACTCCTGTAGCATTAAGTATTGAGGAGCTTATGCCTACAACTAGATTAAAATCCCAGTGGATCTCTGTCATTATCAGGACGATTCTTGTTATCTCAACATTGGCTGTAGCTCTTTTAATTCCTGTCTTTGGTAAACATACATATAATTTCAAAGCTTATTATAGAGGTTGGGAGTCATATTTGTGGGTAATTGGGAGTTATTTGTGGGGAATAAAATTGTTTTATGGAACGTCTAAGCTAGATGAAGTTCCATATAGTATTGGCTATAACATCTCATTCCTGGACACATCATTCTTCCATTCAATATTGAAGATTAACATTGTGGCTGATCCTGGCCTAAGCTCAACTGTAATAAAAATAATAATCTTAGTAATAATCTTGTTTCTATGTAGATGGACTAATCCAATCAATATTTGTGCAGGTTATGTGATGGCCCTCATAGGATCTTTTCTTACGATGCTCGTTGTAAGTTTTTCAAATTTCATTTTTAGTTTTGAGAGCATTCTATACAAGCTGGAAATTTTGGATCACACAACTCTAGAGAGAACAATTGGTTTAGGAGCGTTATTTTGTCCAATTTAACCTTATTTTCTTTTGCCTATTAATTTACAATTTTATCAGTTTGAAACTTTCAATTAAATGCCTGATCAAGATTGTGTGAAATTAAGGTGTCTTACAGAAGTCAAAGCTTTCTCCAGGAGAGGGAAGTCCTTTTATTGCTTTTTATGCAAAAGTACTTTTATTTCTTTTTATGTAAATAGGCAGCGCATAATCAATCTTTTTTTTTTTTACAGAAGTAACGTAAAGCATAATCAGTCCTTTTTCAGAAGCCTTCTTCTGGAGTTGATGTATGTGCAGTTATTATAGGCTTTTACCTCATTTTGGGCTAGGTAATGCACATCTTGCCATTTTCATTTCAAAAGCAGAGAAACCAGCTAAGATTGTAAAACTATTATTTATAAATCTAGGTTACTAGTAATTATGTCGTGAAGCCTCTAGGTTATCTGCTTAATCTACATGGTACTTGTCTCTTTTGTGCTTTTCAACTAAGGTGTTGTTTTGTTGATTTGTAGGTTAAGCGGATGGGAATTTGGGCTGGGAACGTGGCCCTTAAGGCTCCAGTGTTGAACTAATGCTCTGATACCAGATGTAATTCCCATAAACATATATCTAACATTGTTATCTTCACGAGCAATTATTTCTTAACAGCATAATACAATATCTATTCAACATAATATCGATCTTCATACCGGCAACTTAAACAATTTAGATTCATCAAATAATAATGAATTCATAGTAGAATAAATAAATACATAATTCAACAGGGTACCTGATTCTGATGCTATTTCCGTTGCCAGCTATTGCTTCTCTCCTGCTACCTGCTACTCAACCCAGTCTTGTTGCAACACAAAAAAAAATTGAACAAAACCATTGTCCACCCTGCCAACTAGGAAAATGACCTAACTCCAGGATATCTACGGATATCCTGGCCCTCCGAGCCTAAAACCTCTAGCAACCCCGGTCACTGTGTCAATCCCAAACACAAATCTCTCCCTGGTCCAAGACTCAGAGTTCTTCCCCAAAAATCCTTCCGCACCCCTCTCGAATCAATCCCTCCAAAATCCTTCTCCACTTCCCTTATGCCTCCTTCACCACCCTTCCTGCATTAACTCCCCCCACCAAATACCTTATCGCTTTATTAATACCTTACACATTCATTTAAATATATGATCCCATTTACGTATTGGTTACGTTATCCCCTATGGGATACGTAACCCAATTTAATCATTACATTTTATTATCCCCCCTTTGTTTAGTACTTAATTAATCAATTAATTAATTAATAATCAAATTAATCATTAACCCTTAATTAAAGAGTTAATCATACTTAAACTAATCATAATAAAAAAAATAATTAATTAATAACATATAATTAATTAAGGTTATATAATAATTAATTATAGTTTAGCTAATTTTTAGGATTATTTATGAAATTATTCATATTAATAATTAATGGTCATTACACATGGCTGGTCATTTGACCAAATACCTAGCTCCTTCTAACCTATAAAAGAAGGGGTAGGGGTTCCATTTGAAAGGAGGAGAATCATAGTAAAGAAACTATACCCGATTGAGCATTCCCTTTGTCCCAAACTTTAGCCATCCTTGTGCAAAGAGAAGTATAGAGAAAAGCAGTTGGAATATAGTGGAAGAAAATCCTAGGACCAGGATCGAGGATTAGTAGTCGACTTTATCATTGTAAGGTATCATTGTGAAGTTAATAAAATAATTTCTTTTCCCGTCCCGCCCTATGACATTGTCATTATTGGAATATTGATTGTATGATTGATTAAATCTCTAACTCGTTAGTTAATAGATCAAATGCATGTGGAGTTCTATGTTTGTCTTTAATGAATGAAAGTCAGCATTGGGAGGAGAGTTTCACTCAAAGAATGGACAAGCGTGAAAAGGGATCGACATCAAACACAAAAAATAAGGTATGTCAACTTAATCTCTTGAGTCTTGTATTTACATATGAGTAATGGGGGTCTAGGCATGGGATGATGGTAAAAAGTAAAAATATTTAGGTAATTTTTGCATGCATGATAAAACCCTTAGTGCTAGTCCATAAGAGGTATTTCCCACCCACAAAAGAATTGGTGACCATACTAAGGATCTCTAGGGTTTCTGGGAATGTTTTTTCTTGGGTATTTTTAAAAACTAGTTTCATTCCTTGTTTTTAAAGTTTCTGCAAAAGTCTAAGCTAACAGAGATTCTAGTCTTCCATACCAGTTATCTCTATTTCTTTGCTTAACTGCATTTTTTTTCAAGACTCACAGAGGTACACGTGGCCTGTATAAGGTCTGCACACGTGTACCTGCGTCCTACTTTCCCACAGCCCGCATGTACACACTAGTTGAGGAAGTGCAGTCATGTGTATGATTCCAGAAATTTTCTTTTAGAGAGGCAATCATCGTCTCACCTTTTAGAAATAATTCTATTCATGGGTTTTCTGGACCTCTTTCTTGTCTTTTTTGTTTGCAGTCTATGGCTTAGATTTCACCTCAGATTGTTTTGTTCTATGAAGTTTTCCTTGAATTGTTTTCTTTTTCTTGTTAAAGTAAGTGTCTGAGTCTTCAAGAGATCCTGTTTCTCAGTAACAATAGTCTCTGCCTAGGCTGGATTGCTTGGATTTTCATTTATCTTAGAGTTTCATAAGTACACGCGGGTTGTATAAGGTCTGGACGTGTGTACATGCGCCCTAACTATACAAAGCTCACGTGCACATGCTTGTTGTTGAACTGTCAGCAGCTTGTCTATGGAGAAATTTTTTGTTTAAGGTAAGGCAGTCATCCTTTCCTTCAACAAGAGTTATACATCTCAGGTTTTCGTGTCTTTGTCATAGCAGTCAGTAACTTAGGTTTGATCACATAAATAGCTTTCTTTTTCATTAAGAAGTTTTCCTCAAAATTTTCTTTTTGTAAGGTTTTTTTTAGACAAGTGTGAGAGTCCAATTTTAATTTTATTGAAGGTTATTTTTAAAGTGACTCTTTTCGATCTACGCTTAGACCATAAGTTTCCTTGGTTTTTACTTGTTGATATTTTTCCTTTTTGCTTTGTGAGCATTCGAATAGAAAAAAATCTTTTATTTCTTTATTTGGTTAAATAGTGTTGGTTTGCATTAGTAACCATGGAAAACTCTTTTCTTTAATAAGTTCTTGACGATTTACTTAGATCATAAGTAGCTCATAGTCAAGTGAAATCCTGCTTTGAGTTTGTTGTTTAAATATCTTAGAAAAATTTTAGTTTGAAAAGTTGTTTAAGATTTGTGTCAAGAAGAAGTTATTTTGTTTCCAGCTTTCTGTTTATTTTTCTTTCATCTTTCAAACATCACTAGTTTAACTTTCATAACCTTTGACTTAAGGAAAGCCATAAAAATCAATGCTAAATCTAAAATTCATTAGACTTTTTATGTTTGTAGGGTCAACCAACTAGTTCAGGGTTAGGGCCTTGAATTAGGTTGGAGAGGAAACTCTTCAAGGCCATTAAATCCAACATTGGAGTCTGAGTTAGGGAGTGTCAAAGTCTAGTATCATGAAATTTATTCAGGACCCCCCTCTAAGACAACAGCTAAACACAAGGTCATGTGCGGGAAGGTAGTGGAAATAACCCCTCCAAAGATGGACCAATTGTAGTGGGGAACACATATAGAGGGCTTGTCTTGGGATTCCGTTGATTGCATTTTCCACGGAGCTTCGTGGGTCTCAAATCCGTTCAAGGTCCTCATTTGTCTTCCAGACCACTTGCCTTTGATACTCTTGATAGGTTTCGGGCTCGATACCCTGCTCATTGTGGTCTACCCAACTTTCAACTGTACCCGTCTGGTGACTGTTCGCAAGATGGCACCCTAGCTGCCTATCTTTTTTAGAGACATACACAGGTGACTGCAGGGGTATACCACGGTACCTAGGACAAACATCAGGCAACACTTTGTAGATTATACCCGGAGGGTGCTCCCGTGTTTGAGTTGCACTTGCATCAGTAAGTTTCTCTAGTGTTGGTTGTTGTAACAATTCTTCCAACTAGTTTAGTGTTTGCTTTTTTTATCTTCGAGGGACCTTTTTAGTGTGTGATGTTTTTGAATGAATAGAAATCCCTATTGTGTCTTTGATCTTCTCACATAGTGGAGGATCACGAGCTCCGTCGGTCACGAAGGTTTCTGGGCCTATCACCGGTTACACTAGAGCCACCTCTGCCACCACTGAGGTGGAAGCTAGACCAGCAAGGGACTTTTGAAGCGACCAGGTCACATGAAACTATACTCGACCAACATCCAGAGGAAACAATCATTTTATACCTTGGAGCGAAAGCTCTTGGTCCATCCAAAAATCCAACCGTTGATATTTCAAAACCCATCATCGTATAGATTCACCCTTACGAGTTCTAGACATTGTCGCATGTAGCAATGGAAACAAATGTTGCCACTTCTTCTAGGAATACTTCAATTCCCACTACAATGGTCACCACGGGGGATATTCCACCTCCTCACCTACCATCACCAATTGAAGCCACCATGGTATCGATCGCCTCTACCTCAAGAAGTGGTCCAATCCTGTCTATGACGGTGGCCACTGCCCCTTTCACACCGAGTGCGACAGGCCCTCCATTCTCATATGGGATTCCTAGCTCAAGTACAAGTCCTGTACTTTCCTACTCCACTTTACAGACTTTAGGTTTGGGGGTAGAGAGCTCTAATGCTCCTCTATAAGGACACATGAGGGGAACCTTATCTCCTTTTAATGATTTCCCTTATAGGGGAGTTCATATGCCTCCTTTTTCCCCTTCTCTCGTTGGCACCCACCAACAATTTGTCGGGCCACCCACACACCATAGTTTATTTGGAGCAGGGAGTCAAGGACCACCTTCTCATAATATGCCGGTAAGTTCGACATCGTTTTCTTTGTTCGGTGCATTTGGTAACAACATTTTCTCATCAACTGCTTTCTCGACTTGGGGCAACCCCAATTACGGATAACCTATTCCTATGCAGGGTACTATTCCTGCACAGGGGTCGAACCCAGGAAATTATTCTGCTTCGGGACCTTGGAATTCTTGGTAGGGATCAGTTCCCTCATCAATAATGTCGGTCTAGGGAAATTCTTTTCACAACCAATGGAATCCTGGATAGGGTGCTATGCCTATGCCCATGGGATCAACATGGGGCAACCCTTCCCAAAGTCCTTCGAATGTAATGCACACCCAACCATCCATGTCCTATTTTGTGAATCAGTCAATGATGTCTCTTCACACGTAGAATCCATACGTTGGTCATGGCCATGGTTTTTACTAGAACCTAGGCTAGCAGTCGAACTTTTCCTAGCAACCTGGTGCTAGTCAAACTCTAGGTCCCTTTTTCCATGGTTATCACCAACAACCCAAACTACCTTTCCTGGCAACCTTTCATTTGGTAGACTTGACAAGGTTGTTGAATGACCCTATTTGTCACGATCCGTGTTGGCCCACTATTCCGATGAAATTCCCTTCAGACATACCAAAGTTCGAGGCCAAGCCTAACGAATATCTAGGAGATCATTTGACCACCTTCCATATTTGGTGCTTGTCTAACTCGTTGAAATACGACTCCGTACATTTGTGATTGTTTCAACGTACTCTCATTGGGATTGCCGCAAAATGGTGCATTGAGCTCGACCACTCAATATACTCTTGCTTCGAAGAATTGGCAATGGCTTTCCTAAACCATTTCCAATTACCTGTGAGATACAATGCCAACACATAATTGTTGGCCAACTTCGCACAGACAAAAGCGGACCATATCTCTGATCACATCTGAGAATGGAGACGCTGAAAGAGTTTAATTAATGTGCCAATCCCACCAGCATTCTTTCTCTAGTGGTTGCTTAAGTCTTTGGTCCCACATTTATCCAAAGACGTCACAACGACATGAGTGTTTTCCGAAGAAGATGTCATCATGAGAGCTCAACAGCTTGAGATAATACACTCTCAGTCCAGTTTATTATATGAGATCTTTCCAGATGCACCACACTCAATACTTGATAAAACAAAACAGAGAGTTGGACCACATGCCAATGGTATTGTTGGTTTAGCACAATTAAAGCCCGTTGAAAAACTGATGAAGCAATTGCAGCAATTGTCTATACAACACACAACGGCCATCCAAACTACTGTTTTGGCTGCTCCCCCTACCCAAACGTCGGATGTACACACAGTGTAATCGACAAATCCATAGGCCACGTAGCAGCCTAATGGAAAGGAAAAACAATGAAAGAAGGGAAAGGGGGATAAGAAACCCACTAATAATGCAGGCGGGGTTAACACTAAGAAACAAAAGGTGAGGTTTCCGTGCAACCTATGTGTAGAAGACCACCTAACCCACCAATGTCCTTAGCTTGCAGAGGTCCAAAATTTTGTGATATAGCAACATCATGTCCTGTTAACTAATCCATTTCAACATGGGAAGGGAATAGTCAAGGAACCTCTCCGTCTTCGAATAATCCTGCATCCACGAATGTGTATATGATGAAAGGTGATTCATTTATATCGACTAGAGCGAATGACTACAGTAAACCAAGAACTTTTGAGAAGGGAAAAGAAGTTGAAATCCCATCTCTTCCTCTCTAGATTGAGAAGACTTTGGGAGAAATAATGACATGCATCCCATAAGATGTGTTCAAGAAATATTCTCACAACCCAAATGCAAGGGTCACCCAGAACTATTCTGTGGTGGAGGATTTGTCTCAAACCCCTTATGCGATGTCTGCTTTGGAGGTCCTCCAAAGATGCCCTTCTCAGATGAAAGCTTTGTTAGTTTCTTTAAGATCTACCGAGACTTGTAATCCGGGTACAATCATGTTGTATACAACTGAGTTAAAACCTCATCTTCCTTACGACATAGCATTTCATATAGTAGTGGCTTACCCCATGAAAATGTTTACTCATAACATTTTCTGCACAGTGGTTGATGAGGGTGCCTCAACATGCGTCATTTCATTGGCATGTTGGAAGGCCATTGGACAACTTGTTTTCTCTCCGTCACCTACTCTTCTCACTGCTTTTGACAGTCATTCATTCCGACCACATGGCATCAATCCCTCTTTCCCCATGCAGCTAGGAGGGAAGACCATATGCATCGAGGTAGAAGTAGTCGACGCATCCCTTGACTACAATATCTTGTTAGGAAGGAGTTGGACTTATGCTATGTGTTAGCATCGGAAGTCACTCTTGGATTTCTTGCAGGAGCATAGCCCGACACCGATCAGTTTAATGTCACAATTTGTTTATAAAGGGATGATCGAATGGAGATAAAGGCTCGAGGAGATATCAGCCTAACTCAGGGACTGGGTCTAGCATGTATGGGACCAAGGAGTTCTTGACCTAACTTCATCCAGTGGGTTGATTAAAAGATGAATAGGTGGAAGACTTGGTATGGAAGGTGAACAAACAACTTTGGGAAACAAGATTTCAGTGGTTTGCAGAAGAAAGACTCTGAATACAAGATCCTCTTGGTTCAGGGTCTCAAGAAACAGAAAAAGGGACTTGACTGGATCCTCCAATTCCAGGTCACTCAGCGTTGGGAAAATCACAAGAACTCATCAGAGACAACGTAACTATTACAGTGATCCATTACAACATCATCCTATAACAGCTACAACTCAACTAGATCCTCCAATTTCGAGCTGCTCTAACATAGTGTAAACAGAGACGTGAAAGAAACTGGCATTCATAAGGCAAGAAGTCTCTAAAGTTCATGCATAACTAGAATAACAGTGCTTCATTAAAACTTTACAACTGGAAGCTCTGCTTAACCATCGATCCTTTTCAAAATACAAAGACTGAGTTTATATACTCAGAGAAAATCACCTAATAGAGGCGTGCCTCAGTCACCCAAGGTTGGGTGTCCCTTCAATCAGACTCATACTGATATCTTTCTTTAAGTGCCATTGTAACTACGCATGGCTACTATAAGGAGGGTAGATAAACCATTAAGTGTTGGGCTAGCGTGCACAGACTTCTCTGTCGATTTGAGAACTTCGGCATGGTGTCTTTGAGAAAATCGATACACAGGACTTCCTTGGGCAGACGATTTGCCAGACCCTCCATCCCTTGCAATTAATGAGTGAGGCGAGGTTTCAACCACCCTCTATCTTCTTCTATCACTTCGAGCAGGTACTAGGATTGAGATCAAGTTGAACTGGCACCTGGAGAACACAGTGATCCTTTCTACAGCTAAACCCGACGCTTCGGTCCTTTGCGCAGTTCTTTCTATCACCCCCAAGTGACCACGGGCTGTGACCCTGTGCCTATCTTCAAAGGCGCTTTCGACATTTCACGCTTCGTGGATGGGAGGTGGCTGCTCCTCATGCTTCAAAGTCGCGATGGGCGAAAAGGCAAGGAACCTAATCGTTCACTATGCATCCCCTTGGATGGATGGGTGAGATCTTCCTGGCAATACTGTGGGCCCAGGCCCTGGATGCCTTCGGCACTTCGTGTCTCACAGCTGGGAGGAGCTAGTCCTTATGATTCAAGGTCACAATGGGCGAAAAGGTCTGGATGGATGGCTGAGATCTTCTCAAAAATACTGTATAGCTCTTTTTACTGTCGGTGCCCTCCACACGTAACCATCGACTAAGGCTTAAGTGCTAGTGCCTCTCGCTACTCATGACCTTGCGAGTTGGAGCGTCGAACCTTAGCACTCTCCCTTCGCGAAATCTTGAGAGGTGATGGCTCTTTTCCTTTCCACAATTCTCGCGACTCGCGATCTTGCGCAACCAAAGGATATGGTCAGCCTTCCAAACTCATGAACCTCGAGTTCAATAAATGGACCCACGCATCAACTGATCATGATCAACAGCCCTCGTTACTTCGCGAGTTCTCCACGGAGACTTCTGACCATTCACCTCTTTGAAAACTTTTGCGCTATACTTGACATGACTCGGTTAATCTGCAATTACCCATCAATTACTGCTCTGCTATGTTGATGAATTCTTGCCGTAGAGGAATGAAGTGCCCGCTTGCTTGATTTAAGCCCAAAATATATTTCTCCTATGAGCTACGCCCAACACTCCTCGCACCATTTTCAATCCTGAATACTCTTGCGCCCCCGACAAAAATAATCGCTAAAATTAGGCTCCATGGGGGATAGAGTCGTCCCTGTGATGCTCTAAGAACTCATTCTGCAGCTTCAGTGCCTTACTGTTGGGCTATGGAATCAAGCTCAAAAAATCCCACTACAAATACATGTCGATAAGTAAAAACGAACAAAACAAACATACACACTCAAAGGAGCTTATTTATGTATAGCCTAATACTAATATACTTTGTACATGAGGCTAGGTTAAAGAAAACTTCCACCATAGCCAATCAAGTAACTTCCTGAATGGAAGCTCCTTTCTTCTGTCGATGATTACGAATAGGTGGTGTAACCATGACAACAGAATGGTTACGCTCTTCAACTTCTCCTTACAGGCTGAAGCTTAGATGAAAAAGGGCGGCTCCAATTTATGAAGGAAATGCAACTCCATGTATTCCTTCATAGGCTCATAGAACCAGTGGCAAACTCCAGAAAATTGGTGACAGGTAGCCTCCTCTGCTACACAGTTGTGGATGTGTGGTTGAATATCTATGGTAAGCATAGGTGGGTGTACAGCTGACGTAGGCTCGCTATTCTCGGGTGGTGGCTGCTCGTTGACTGGCTCTGGACAAGAAATATTCTTCTCCTCTGGTTCGGTCTCCCTCAGGTCTGATTCGTATTCATCATAAATAGGGACCAAGGGGTGGTTTTGTTTGTTGATTGGCTCTTCAGTATCTCTATAGTGATCAAAAGTAGGATAAGCTTGCTGCTCATCATCACTATAATATATATCAAAAAGGGGTTTTCCTTCATTGATATGATCCTCCTCCAGAACAGTGATCCCGTCAAAAAATTTCGTTTCAGGGACAGTGGGACCTACTACTTCTAGCTGCTCATACATAATCCTTTTCTCTTTAATCCCAGCTAAAAATATATCGTGAGAAACCCCCTGGGGGAAAAGAGAAGAAACCTCTTCCACAACTAACCCCTGTTTTAAAAAGAGAGGGTCTTCGTTATCATGAGCAGAGATGCTACGAACATCTTCTTCCACCCGATGCCCAGGTAAGACATCTACTATAGACCACATCTGCTATATAAACTCATAATTTTCACAAGAGGCATGTTGATCGTTATGAACATCTAAAGGAGCAGGTGCATCTGAAATAATGTCAGATGCTTCTGTTCCAGGGCTAACACAATTAATATCATTCAACACCTCTATTTTTTCATGGAAAATGCTTTCCTCCACAGTAAAGGCTTTATCATGGACATGGTCTTCAGGGCCAACAGAGGCTTCATGAAGCGAAGAAAACTCCTCACAACAGTTTTCAAACAAGCAATCAACTTGATAGTAGTTTTTACAAAATGAATTGAAAGCTGTATGAAAACCTGTTAAAGAGTAGATGCTTGCAGCGGGAAGAGACCGACACCATTCAAGAGCATCTCCCTTCAATGAATACCCGAAGAGATTAATCCGGACATCCTCATGTGTGATATTGTGTCGGTGAATAGCCTCATGGAAGTCCAGTAAATGCTCAGTTGGTTCCTCCCAACTTGTTGCATGAAATTCAGGGAGGAAATCTTCCCATTGGTCTCTATCAGGAAGTGCATTAGGAAACCCAACTATGGGAAAAGTCATAAAAAGCAAACCTTTGAGCCATAATTTTCTCCATATCGAAACAGTGGAGTCGCCAATCGATCCTCGAATCATGGAGTCGCCAGGTGAAAGATGCACAGCTTCAAATATGCCTGATCCTTGTTCACAATCAAAGGCCAAATCTTAACATTGTCGTTACCCCAGGAAGCTTCTCAGACTGAGAAAGCAGTTGCTGAAACCTTCTCGAGAAAGCTCCTTAGGGTCAAATTTCAGGTGTGCTAATAGTAGTCATAGCTGAAACAGTGATGTGGAAACCATGGAGTCGCCATAGTGGAGTTTCCAGGTGCACAGTAGCAATCTTTAAGGGCTCTGATGTATGATGCACCTTCAGAATCAGAGGCTCAATGTCATTCTTCCCAGGTAAAATATTCAACTTCGTCCCCGACAACGGTGCCAGAAATGTTAGCGTCGGAAGTCACTCCTGGATTGCTTGCAGGAGCAGAGCCCGACACCCATCATTTTAATGTCATGATTTGTTTATAAAGGGATGATCAAATGGAGATAAAGGCTCAAGGAGATATCAACCTAACTCAGGGACTGGGTCTAGCATGTATGGGACCAAGGAGGTCTTGACCTAACTTCAACCAGTGGGTTGATTAAAAGATGCGCAGGTGGAAGACTTGGTAAGGAAGGTGAACAAACAACATTGGGCAACAAAATTTCAACGGTTTGCAGAAGAAAGACCTTGAATACAAGATCCTCTTGGTTCAGGGTCTCAAGAAATTGAAAAAGGGACTTGACTAGATCCTCCAATTCCAGGTCACTCAGCACTGGGACAATCACAAGAACTGATCAGAGACAACGTAACTATTATAGTGATCCATTACAACATCATCCTATAATAACTACAACTCGACTGGATCCTCCAATTCCGAGCTTCTGTAACACAGTGTAAACAGAGACGTGAAAGAAACTGGCATTCATAAGGCAAGAAGTCTCAAAAGTTCATGCATAACTAGAATAACAGTGCTTCATTAAAACTTTACAACCGGGAGATCTTCTCAACCATCGATCCTTTTCAAAATACAAAGACTGAGTTTATATACTCAGATAAAATCGCATAATAGAGGCATGCCTCAGTCACCCAAGGCTAGG
>ML787416.1:219073-252079 GCA_009831015.1 Picea engelmannii
TGCTTCATTAAAACTTTACAACCGGGAGATCTTCTCAACCATCGATCCTTTTCAAAATACAAAGACTGAGTTTATATACTCAGATAAAATCGCATAATAGAGGCATGCCTCAGTCACCCAAGGCTAGGTGTCCCTTCAATCAGACTCGTACTGATATCTTTCTTTAAGTGCCATCTTAACTACACATGGCTCCTGTAAGGAGGGTAGCTGAACCATTAAGTGCTGGGCTAGCATGCGCAAACTTCTCTATCAAGTTGAGGACTTTAGCATGGCGTCTTTGAGAAAATTGATACACATGATTTCCTCTGGTAGATGGTTTTCCAGACCCTCCATCCCCTGCAATTAATGAGTGAGGCAAGGTTTCAACCACCCTCTCTCTTCTTCATTCACTCCGAGCAGGTACTAGGATTGAGATCAAGTTGAACTGGCACCTGGAGAACACAGTGATGCCTTTTGCATCTAAACTCGACGCTTCGACCCTTTGCTTAGTTCTTTCTATCACCCCTAAGTGACCATGGGCTGTGACCTTGTGCCTATCTTCAAAGGTGCTTTATGCATTTCGTGCTTCGTGGATGGGAGGAGGCTGCTCCTCATGCTTCAAAGTCACGATGGGAAAAAAGGCGAGTAGCCTAATTGTGCACTACGTGTCCCCTTGGATGGACGGCTGAGATCTTCTCGGCAATACTGTGGGCCCAGGCCCTGGACGCCTTCAACACTTCATGTCTCGCGGCTGGAAGGAGCTAGTCCTTATGCTTCAAAGTCGCGATGGGCGAAAAGGTGAGGAGCCTAATCGTCCACCACATGTCCCTCTAGATGGATGACTAAGATCTTCTCGGCAGTACTATATAGGTCTTTTTACTATCGGTGCCCTCCACACGTAACCGTTGACTATGGCTTAAGTGCTAGCGCCTCTCACTACTCACGACCTTGCGAGTTGGAGTGTTGAACCTTGGTACTCTCCCTCCACAAAATCCCGAGAGGCAATGGCTCTTTTCCTTTCCACAATTCTCGCGACTCACGATCTCACGCAACCAAAGGATATGGTCCGCCCTCCGAACTCACGAACCCCGAGTTCAAGAAATGGACCCACGCATCAACTGATCGTGATCAATGGCCCTTGTTAGTTCACGAGTTCTCCACAGAGACTTCTGACCATTCACCTCTTTAAAAACTTCTACGCTATACTTGACGTGACTTGGTTAATCTGCAATTACCCATCAATCGTTGCTCTACTCTGTTGATGAATTCTTGCCGCAGAGGAATGAAGTGCCCGCTCGCTTGATTTAAGCCCGAAATAGATTTCTCTTGTGATCTACGCCCAGCTCTCCTCATGCCATTTGCAATCCTGAATACTCTTTCGCCCCCAACAAAAATAATCGCTAACACTATGCAAGCAGTGGTTGCTGCAGTTTTATGGATCTTGTTGTTTCCACACGAGGACCGGATTGTGACCATTGATCAATTGTCTTTCTCTAGATATGACCCTTCACTAGGGGCATCCATGGTCCCGATGATTGATAATCCCCAACCGGGTGTAGTCAATGTAGGGGTTGGTTTGTGCCCATCTTTGATGGGTACCTTCAATTACCCGCCCCCTCAAGGCACTGCCAAGTTCATATCTGACCACCATAAGGTTGATATTTTCCAAGTTTCATCATTTCGCATGACTTACTTCAATGATCCGTGGATACTTCCTTCTCCATTATCCACGATGGAAGGGACAGGGCACCCTGGCATGTCCATGCCCTTGTCTGCAACTGAAGTAGCATACTCTTTAGTCCAACAATCTTCGTCAAACACGAATCCAACTCTTGCACAAGAGTTAGATCAGATTCTAGAGACTATTTGGGCTCAAATATCTCTCACTAATACCAATTCGTGACTTAGTCTTTCCCTCCAACGAAGCAATAATTGAAGCAATGACTAGTCCAGACAAACCCTGGGATGATCTCCATCACCGATCATACTTCCTCCCAGAGTTAAGCAGAATCGAAGCAGGAGAATTCACCTTGACTATGAATGGAGATAGGTCTTGTCCTATTAATCCCCTAGCTACACATGAGATTTATGCTGAGGGTAATATGGAAATTATCACTGAAACTATATCGATTAATATCTCCAGAACCCCTGGCATCGTGGAGAATGTTTTTGTTCGAGTTGACTATTCCCCCGAAGAGATTCAAATCTACACAGATCTTTTTAAATAATTCCGCGATGTTTTTTCCTGGTCTTACGAGGAAATGCCAGGCATTGATCCAAGTATAGTCGAACATGAAATCACAACTTATCCTGATGCCAAGCCAGTTTCGAAAAATATCCGTCTAGTTAAACCTAGGAAAGCAGTAGCCATTAAGGTTGAAGTCGAGAAATTGCTTAAAGCTAGTTTTATCTATCATATCCATCTGACCCAATGGGTGTCAAATCTGGTGTTGGTTAACAAGAAATAGGGAATGATTTGCATATGTACAGACTTCCGTGATTTGAACAAGGCATGTCCAAAAGATAATTTTCCCACACCATTCATCGACCAAATAATTGATGAATGTGCAGGTGCGAGGCATTTTCTTTGATGGATGTTTTTTTGGGATATAATTAGATACAAATCAGGCCTGAAGACCAGCACAAAATGACATTCATTTTTCCATGGGGTACATTCAGGTATCGTAAGATGCCTTTTGGTCTCAAAAATGTTGGAGCGACCTTTCAGTGAGCCATGTCTTTTGATTTCCATGATCTCAAGCATATAGTCAAGGCCTATTTAGATGATTTAGCATCTCGATATCGCAAGAGAATGGATCATACCACACACCTTCAACTTATCCTTGAGCGATGTCGCTACTTCCGGATTTGATTGAATCCAAACAAGTGCAGCTTTTTCATAACATCAGGACGTTTGATAGGTTTCATAGTGTCAACAACATGGATCATGGTCAATCCTCTCAAGGTTGAAGCAATAGTTCAGTTGCCTCCCCCACACACAATCCTTCAACTTCAGAGTCTACAGGGCAAGGCGATTTTTTTAAGGCGTTTCATCACTAACTATGCCGAGATGACAAAGGGATTTATGCACTTACTAAAAAAATATGTTCCTTTTCATTAGAACGATGCTTCTCAACACTCCTTTGAAGCATTGGAACATGCCCTCACAGCTGCACCTCTGCTTCGGCCACCCAACTATAACAAAGATTTCTTATTATACCTAGCTGCAACAGAGTCAACCATTGGCATGGTCTTAGTTAAGGAAGATGAATTTATCTAAGAATATGTGATCTATTACCTAATCCAAGGCCTAGTCAGACCGGAACTCAATTATTCTCATATCGAAAAACTTGCGTTGGTAATAGTCCATGTTGTTCAATGGTTCTGTCATTATGTTCTGTTTCGCAAGACCACCATCATTGTCATTGTGAATCCATTTCAATACATGTTGACATGATGGGTAATAGGCGGAAACATCAGTAGATGAATAGTCATCCTTTAAGAATTCGACTTAAATTTCTTTTCAGCGAAATCCAAAAAGTCATTGGTCTTCGCAGAACTTATTTCAGAACTTCCGGTTGAGTCAGGTGATGTTATTCCTGAAGAGTCGCCTATCAGAGGAGATATGTTTTTTATCGCATCGTCAGATCCTTGGTACGTATATATACTTGTCTATATCCAGACTTTGAAGTGCCCCACCTCTGCTTCTCATGATGAGCATCGCCATATATGCCATTAGGCTAAGAATTATCTCATACTCGACGATATGTTGTATCGAAGAGGTGTAGACTACATCCTGCATCGATGCCTCACTCATGAAGAAGAAGTCATCGTGCTTAACGATTTCCATACTGGAGCATGTGGTAGTCATTTCTCTTGGTTGGCAACAACCTAAAATATTTTATGAGAAGGTTACTTCTAGCCGACACTAATCAAAGATTGTATCAAATTGGTCAAGAAGTGCCACCCGTTTCAGATCTTCTCTCGAAAAATGAGGGAACATCCCACTCCCATGTTTCCTATGATCACATTTGGTCCCTTCACCAAGTGGGGGATTGATTAAACTACATGCAACCCTCCTATGGTAAGGGGGAACCGTTATATCATTGTAGCCATAGACTACTTCACAAAGTGGGTTGAAGCTATGCCAACATTTAAAGATGATGGAGAGACTACAACTCTCTTTTTATTCAACTAGATAATAACAAGGTTCAGTGTCCTGAGAGAGATTGTCACTGACCATGGAAGTCACTTTCAGAACTACATGATGACTGAATTAAAATCAAATCTTGGGTTTCAGAAAGAACATTCGTCACCCTACTACCCCTAAGCAAATGGTTAGGTGGAAGTTGTAAATAAATCTCTTAAGACCATCCTACAACGAATGATCAACTCAGCCAAGTCAAATTTTCATTTGATGTTATACTCGACATTATGGGCTTACCGAACGTCTTTTAAGACTGCAATCGGTTTCTCACCTTTTCAACTCATTTATGTGTTGGAAGCAGTCTTGCCCATAGAATGTTATATCCTATCCCTAAAATTGACAGTACAATTATTGCCAGACACTTCTCCACTTGAAGAATGGTTATTATACCTTGAGAGGCTCAATGAGTAGCGTGGTGATGCAACCCTAGACAACAAGGCTCATAAACATAAAGTCAAGTGTCAGTATGATCGGTTCGTTCGTCCTCGGGTTTTCTCTAAAGGTGACCTTGTCCTGGTCTATGACCAAGATAAGGACCCCCTGAGGATTGGAAAATTCAAGCCCATGTGGTTCAGACCTTTCATCATAAAAGAGGTTCTAAGAAAGGGCTCTTATTATCTGGTTGAATTTGAGGGAAATTCTTTCGTGGAGCCTAGAAATGGGCTCTACCTCAAGAAGTATTACTCATAGGTAGGTCACCTTGGGTAACTTTTTGTAACATATGTATAGTCTTTGTACTATTACTTTCTGGTTTCTTTTAGTATTATGGACGTGTTATTTTTTGATGTTATCTTTTGTCACTGTGGCAAATTTCAAGTGAATTAGAGGTGTTCATTGGGTACGCAGACGGTGTTAGCCAACACACTCGGAGGCTTGCCTCCATAGCTTGGGTAATTTTTACACCTCGAGGCCAGTTATTATCTTCCAGTGGTATATGCTTAGGCAACACCACAAACAATTTCACCGATTACAGTGCAGTTATTGAGTTTCTTTGTGACGCCTTTTCATTTGGTATCTCTCATCTTTGGGTCTATTTAGACGCTCAACTGGTTGTGTCTCATCTAAATAGAGTCTACTGTGTTCATGATCTGACTTTACATCGACAATTCCTTAGGGTATGTCTCTTAGAATGAAGCTTTGATTATATTACATATTTTCATGTTGCTAGGAGTTTAAACCAAGTTACAGATACTCTAGATAATCAAATGTTAGACTGGCATCTCGCACACATATAAAAAGACATACACATAAACATGTAAATACATTTTTAAAAGAAAATATGATCCATAAGACACAAAAAGACATAAAAATCCATATATAATATCATAATCATCAGAGTACATAGGTGAACGCAAGAACCTCGAAAAATATGACCAGTAATGAGTCATGGGGCTTATGCCCCCAAAAAATACATATAGGTGGAGTTGTCAAAGTCTAGACTAACTAAGCTCAGGGCATGTGGGCCCTGTTGTAATAATCAACAATGTTTTCTAAATGCCGAAATGGTCAGACCCATGTCCGTGGTTCCCCCACTACATAAGGATGCATGGATGGTGGAAGATCCACAATCTCTACCATAGGGATGGTGCAAGTGAGCGAGGTAAAATTTCACTCAACTCATCTCAAAACCCTCTCAGCCTTATCGGCTGGAATCTCTCCTGCTGTTGTCGGTCCCCCTGCGGTGGTAGGTGTGACCTATGGCTGAGGACGATGCTTGTTCCTCGCATAATCTGTAGGTCGTGAGGGTCCCACATCTGCACACAATAGACACGTATATGTCAAATACTCTGGTATAAAGAAAATGATATATAAAAAAAAACATAAAAATTATATATGTTTCAAAAAAAAATGATGCAAACTTACCCATCTTTCCTCGATCCTCGCCTGGAGGTACAGGGATCTCGGTATCTCTCGAGAAATAAATCCCAAAATAAGGATAATCCTCTATGGCTGGGATCTTCCACGACAACCAAGTGAAGAAGTCATCATTAAAGAACTCATTAGTCCTTCCACCACCCTGTCGTGGAAGCAACACTGCCCATCTGCACACCACAGGAAGAGAGGCATGATGTCCTTGTACCATCACTCGAGGACTGAAACTAGGAACTCTTTCAAAGAATAAAGAGCATAGAATCATCTCGAACCTGAATTTCCTTTGCGTTCACAATCGACAATCTGTCATTTGCCTCTTCATACAATCCAACAGTGTAGTGCTCCAGTCAAATATCTATGCATTTAAGCACTAGACTGCACAGTTCATCTATGCATGGGACACATGATGTAGAGCCGTAAAACCAATTATCCACCCAATAAGCAACAAAATTGAGTTCAACTAAGGCATTCAGTAGCCTAGGTTGTGCTCTCATGAAAGGACATAGGAAAAACTTGAGCAAGCCACATTGCATTAACACTGCCATAGCATTAGGGTCTTCCCCAACTAGTGCGCTGATATCTTGATGCTCTCATTCTCTCCATTGCACATACATCCTACACATGGGAAAATTTTTAAAGGGTTAGGCCTTGCTTTTTAAACCTTTTTTCACTCATGGGAGGGTCCATGTGGGTTGTTGTGATGACAGTCATGTGTACACGCTCTCTGACATCAGATAGAGCGAGTGTACATGTGGGATGTCATAGGACAACCTACATGGACCTAGGGACGACCTTTTAAAGGTCGACACCCCCCCAAGAAACCAAATTAAATGCATAAATGAAAATCTAAAAAGAAAAAGGAGGTATTTTATACTTACTTGGTCTAGACGAATGGTCATTTCGTCCACTCTAGTTCCCGGAATCACCACTTTTATCAAAGGGTTTTTTTTTTTCCAGAGTCAATTTCCAAATAAAAAATGGTGATAATGAGCTGCCAGCATCTATTTATAGACCTTTTGGCCCTTTTTTGTCACTTTTTGGCCCCTGTTATCATTTTCCTTGAATTAAAAACCATGTAGAGTGATTAAGGAGTTTCTTTGGAAGGTTACAATCGGGTATTAGGACATTTTTTGGATTTTGAGGTCACTTTTGACGGTCCGTGGGAAAAACCTTAGATGGTCAACTTGAGCATATAAGTTAGGTTTCCACCCCTATTTTTGTATCTCGTTGTCTTTATCCCTTTTCCATCAGATCGATCCCATTAGGTTGTGACATAGAACCATCATGTTGCTTTAGAAGTGTCACAATTTGGTGGTAGATCTTACCGGAACATGGATGCCCTAGGTAGATCTTGGTTGCATTATGGTGTCCATGTTGTCACTAATGATTGTAGGCTCAAAAGTTCTTTTAGTTTTGCCTGAATACAAGTTTTGAGCCTCATTTGCATGACTCTTTATCACTCTTGACCTCACCCACGGGACTCCAAAAATATAATGGGTCTTTTTTTAAGCCCTTTTCAGACCCTCTAAACATGAAAAGATTGTTGAGTGATCTTGTGGCCTTTCACGCTTGTTAAACTGAAATTTGAAGTCATGTCTATCCGGTGATAGTTTACCCCTTTTTCATTCTGGATGTTCACTTGTAAAAACAAAGGTATACTCTGGAGGCCTTGATTCTCTAGAAGAGTACCCTCAGGTATAATTTTACACCTTTTTGGGGCCTGAGGGAATAAATTTACAAAAAAGGAACCTCCACGGAGTCCACAGTTAAGCTCTTTTCAGACTCTCTAAAATTGAAAAGATCGTCGAGTGACCTTATTCTTTCACACTCGTTAAAATGGTCCAGGAGAACATTCCTGACGGAGTCCATAGTTAAGATTTTTTCAAACTCCTTAAAAATGAAAAAATGGCCGAGTGATCTTGTCTTTATCACACTCGTTAAAATGGTTTTGAATATATGTATTTTTGGTGCTAGTTTACCCCTATTTCGAACCCACTAGACTACCTTCGAAAAAGGTACACCATTGTAGTCTCCTTTTATGTTTTTTTAGACTCTCTAAATATGAAAAACCGCCGAGTTTACCTTCTCTGGGCTCGTAAAACTTACATTGAAGGACGTTACCATTGTGTGTTTTGTTAACCGTGTTTGCATACCTGCGTCTTTGGTCTAATTTCATCTCCATGTTTCTCTCAACTAAACCATCTGAAGCATGCCTTATACGCAAGCCCTGTAGCACTTTGCCTCTGCCTCTTGACACCTTTTGTCCCAGGAGGGATTTTTCCTAAGTGTCTTTTCTTTGAACATCAGTCTTGTCCTTGTGCCTTGAATTTGTATGTTTGCAACACTCATTCCTCCTTTGTAATGTAACATTCTTTTATTCTTTTTCCAAAATTCTTGAAAAAAAAAAGAAAAAATCAAATATACCCCAAAAAGAGGAAGGGAAAAGTATTTTCTTTATTTGGTAGCACAATGAGTCTCCCTTGGATAAAGCACATATGTTTGTTTGTTCATCAAAGCTTGGGATTTAATATGACCTTAGGAAGTTGTTCCTGCTACATTGAGTTGTGTCCTCCTCCATTTGGTTATTCTTCCAAACATATGGAGAGTTTGCATTGCCTCCTGCCTTGTAAACTTATGTTAATGCCATGCTGCCTGAGTCTCATCATTTGTCGTGCTATTGTCCAAGGGAATTTTTTACCAAGCCTAAGTTGGCCCCTTTGCAGTTTGTCTCTTGCCCTCATGCCTAGCCATCCAGAAAGTCCAATCAAGTCTTTGCTCGAAATCAATGAATCATTCAGTCTGATCATCAAGATTCTCTAGTCCATGACCGACGAGTCATCGAAGACATCTGGGTAGAGAATTCATACACTCATATTACACTCCTACCCCAGTTTTTAAGTTTTTTAAGTTGTTGCTCAAGCTCTGAAGACCTCATCTCCAGCCATCAGGCCTTATCAACTTCTAGAAGATGGATACTCTACATGTATATATTTTTTATTTCAAGATGCAACTCTGTTGTGTATTTCTCGTTGCTACACTTTATATAGTTATATGACATGGATCTATAGTGTATTTGATTGGTAGCCATGATTTTATTTTATCCTAAGCATGGGTATGCCCTCCGCGGTGAGATAATTATTATTTTGCAGACAACACCTCCCGATTTCTGGTCCCTGGGATCACGTGTTCAGAACATCGGTGAAGATTGTTAATGTATTTCGGCCATCAGATTCTCTTCTGACCTCACACATTAGGGGGCATATGTTATAAACCTAATTTGCACCATACATTCTTACCTAGCATCAGGCCATGTTAGATTCCTTCTTTTCCAAAACACTATTGAGCAACTCTTCTTAAAAACCCCTTTTATAAAGGCCCACGCGCCCTGCTCCATTACTGCACGTGTACACTCTATGTAACCCAAGACAACCCGTGTGTACCTACAAAAGAATGAAAAAAGGAAAGTTGTTGAAGGAACACACAACTTTGAGTAAGTTAACTAAAGCTTTTGGCCATGCATGGATGGTAATTCGACCAAATACCTAGCTCCTTCTAACCTATAAAAGAAGGGGTAGGGGTCCCATTTGAAAGGAGGAGAATCATAGTAAAGAAACTATACCCGATTGAGCATTCCCTTTGTCCCAACCTTTAGCCATCCTCGTGCAAGGAGAAGTATAGAGAAAAACAGTTGGAAGATAGTGAAATAAGAGCCTAGGACCAGGATCGAGGAGCAGTATCCGACTTTATCATTGTAAGGTATCATTGTGAAGTTAATAAAAGAATTGTTTTTCCCGTCCCACAATATGAGATTGTAATTATTGGAATATTGGTTGTATGGTTGATTAAATCTCTAACCCGTTAGTTCATAGATCAAATGCATGTGGAGTTCTTTGTTTCTCTTTAGTGAATGTAGGTCAGCATTGGGAGGAGAGTTGCAGTCAAAGAATGGCTAACCACAAAAAGGGATTGACATCAAACACAAAAAATAAGGTACATCAACTTAATCTCTTGAGACTTGTATTTACATATGAGTAATGGGGGTCTAGGCATGGGATGATCGTAAAAAGTAAGAATCTTTAAGCCATTTATGCATGCATGATAAAACCCTTAGTTCTAGTCCATAGGAGGGATTTCCCACCCACAACAGGTCTGGTCATGCGTTCAACTTCCCAAGCTTCACTATGAACTCAATGTCAAAATCTTGAAATAGTAGTAACCATCGACCAATTCTCCCCCCCAACACTGCCTTGTTGACTAGGTACTTAAGGACTGAATGATCTATGAACATATTAATTTTTTTTCCCAATAAGTAATGTTTGAACTTATGAACTGCATAGACCATATCTAGGCCTTCCCTCTCTTTATTGTTATAATTATGCTCTTATTCTGATAGTTTTCTGCTAGTAAATGTTATAGGATGATCCAAATCTCCTGCTCCTGGCTGCGCCAAAATAGCTCCAAGTTCTATGGCTGATGCATCTATGTGTACATGGAATGTCTTCTCCCAGTCTAAAAATACTAGTATTTGCGCTATTGCCATCTTTTCTTTCAGCGTATCCAGACTGTGTTGACAATCCTCATTCCACTGGAACTTTGTATATTTTCTTAAAATTTTCTCCATTGGTGCGGTGATCTGCACATACCCTTTGATAAATTTTATGTAGTATCCTATGTGTCCCAATGTTTCTCTCAATTGATAGATTGTTTTTGGTGGTGGCAAGTTTACGATTACTGCAATTTTTACAGGATCTACCAGTAACCCTTGATTGCATACTATATGGCCCAATCGTATCCCAGAAGGTGTTCTGAAGGTTCACTTCTTGATGTGTAATAATATCTGACTATGCTTACATCTTTCCAAAATCCACCCCAATACATTTACATGGTGTTTCAGTAGACTATAGACTATCCAATCGTCCAAGTATACTTCTATAAACTAGTGGAAAAATTCCTTAAATGAAGCTATGACTACTCTGGAAAATATTGTTGGTGCATTCTTCAGTCCAAACGACATAAATTTCTACTGGTAGGATCCCCATTCTGTAGCAAACATGGTATTTTATCTGTCTTCATGTGTTATCTTGATCTAGTGGTATCCAGAGAATTCATTAGTGAATGAGTAAACTTTGTGTCCTCCCACGTTCTCTAACACTTCATCTGTGAAAGGTGTATGGAATGGGTCATGTAGAAACGCATCGTTCAACTTCCTTAATTTGATGCATATTCTTATCCCTCCTTGTTTTTCCTCTAGAACTATCATCAGGATTATCCATTATGATTCTTTCAGAAGTTCTATTATGCTGGCTTCGAGCATCCTATCAATCTCAGCTATGATTTTTTGCTTATATATTAGATTTAGTCTATATGGTTGTTTTCTAATTGGTCTTGTCTCATCTATGAGTGGTATCTTCATTTCACCTAGCTCTCTAGCTATGCCCTTCATTTCTGTAAATGTTGTGGAGAACAGGTTGCTCTACTCGCGTAGCAACTCTATCATGATTTCTAGTTTTTGTTCATCCCAGTAGTCTCCAATGCTGGCCATTTTGGGATTCTCAACTATCCCAATGTTGAATTTATTCAACTTGATCAACACAACATTTACTTCTCATTCCAGAGATGGACCTTCCACTTTTCTTTCCCCTTCATCTTCCTAAATCTAGATATCATGTGAACTGTCTTCATCTAGTACATTTTCATGTACATGGTAGCATGACAACAACTCTTTCACTGTTTGTTTGTCTTGTTGTTGTTATTTTGTGATGATTTCAACTTCTGGTTCCTTAATGAATATCACCCCTCTTATTTTCTTAAGTGTTGAATCTATGTTGGTGTTCTCATACTCGAATGAGAAAGAGACTGTAAAGTTTTTTTGTAGTACTCGCCAACTCGTAGTTCCTCTACGTAGATCCTGGTCTATATACCAGTTTGTTGGGATTCCCTTTAGTGTATTTATGAAATGATGAGGCCATTCATCTAGGGGTGTCATTTTCCACAATGCTATGCACTTCTCCAAGTGTTCTGTTGGTGCCCCTTGTCCATCGTACTTCTGTTGCTCGTTGGTTCTATGTTCTATGGAAACAATTATGCATAGTAACCACTTACATTGGTACCAATCCTTGATTGTTTCCTTGTGTATGACCCACCATATTGTAGGTGTTGTCTTGAGTGGTATATCGAGTGCTAAGAGTCTCTAATTTTCTAACACTTCATCTTCATAAAATGTCAAGATTGCTTGTAGATAATTTACTCCATGGAAGCTGGGTGGTTCCCTCATCTCCATAGCTACTCATCTTATTGTGCGATCTATTCTTGCACACATTCTTGTAGAAACTTCATGTAGCCTTGTTACACATTATTTTCATCATCCCTATGATCATTAATGATGTAAACCTATCTGTTGCCTTCAGAGGGGTCAGTGGCCTGAGTTCCTAAAGAGAGAAGGGAGAAGAACTTCTCCTGAGAAAAGAAATTTCTTTTTCCTATGTAAAAACCTTATAAAAAGGGAAGTTCGCAGGTTGCTATATAGCCAGGGTGCGAGAATGACCCATTCTCGCAGGTTGCACTATAGCCAGGGTGCAAGAATTCCAACACGTGGGAAAAATGAGCATTCTCGTGAATCTTCTAGAAGGAGAAGCTTCTATGGTGAGGTGGTATCCGAATGGTTTGGATCTTACTCACTTTCATGATTTAGTGGGATCATCCTAACCTCCTCACCTTATCTTCTTCAACTTATAAAAGGAGAGGAGTTCTCATGGAGAAAGTTAGCTTTTTGTTAGCTTGAGCTTGGGTTAGCTTTGTTGGTTTTTGGGCTTGTTAGCCTTGGCTTGGTTAGAGGGGCTTTAAGATTTTTCTTTGTCAAGATATAGTGTGAGTAGCTATCATATCTATGATCTCAGAATCTTTGGAGAAAGAAGTGTGTGGGGAACGAAGGACAGTTGGAAGAGACCTTACGACATCAAGGCCATAGTTGTAATCTCTCGTTCACATTTAATATGATACAGTAATATGATTCTTTCCTATAAATCTTGTTGTGTTTTATTGTATGATTCCTTGATCACATACATAGGTTTATATTGAGTTTATGCTATTGCTATCACTTTGGTTGGTTTGTGTTGTTTTGATCTTGACTACACAAGAGCACTGGAGTGAAGCAGGAGAAACAAAGACTACAGGAAGCGATTATAAGGTATGTTACTTATTCTTGCCTCTTAGTAAATTCAATATTTAAAACTTAAGGAAAGCGTCCTATTCTGTCTTGTTTTGTTCTAGATCCAGGTTTATCTAAGGAGATCGATTTGTGTCTGCACTTACAGATTAATCCTAAAACAACATTGGCGACTCCACTGGGGAAATCTATCAAGACTCTCTGGATCTTAAATTTCTCTTAGAAATTTTGTCCTTTTTCCAAATTTTGTTTGTTTACAACCATTCTCGCACTGCACTCGTTAGTAGCCTGCGAGAATCACTTGAGTTTGGACCCTGGTGTTCATTCTAGTGCGAACACCTCGCAGTCAACCTATGTCTAGCCTGCGAGAATCCTTGATTCTCGCACTGTAATACACTGCTAGCCTACGAACTCACTTGTAAATATTTTGGATTAAGTCTTCTGATACCCAGTTTTGCTTTGATCAACTGGATTGAACTTTTGGAGCCTATATTGATCTGTTTACAGTCTTCTTGACATCCTTTGAGTTTCTTTTAGCCTCTTTTGCTTTGTTTGGTTTTGAAGGAGTAGTCTCTTGCTTTGAGTGTCTTTCAATTACAAAGCGTGGGCTTTCTTTAGAATTGTTTAGGGAAAGATCATATTTCTTCTGAATAGTTCACTTTCAAAGAAAACTTTTATTTTGGGTTTCGTTGTTTTAAGAAAGTTCATTATTGCTTTTAGTGAAATTTTTAAAACAAAAACATTTAATTTCTTGCTTTATATTAGATTGGGGGCATCCTTGCATTTGAAGTAGCGAAATTGCATGATTGATATTGACGAGTTTAATATATTTTGGGACATGTGCATATGGGAATGATAAATGTTTTCTCGTTCTCGTAGCATAGATTTCATGGAAATGAAAAGATTGCATCTTCATATCTTTGCATAATTTTTCGAGTCGGTCAAAACACCATATTGTCCACGCCATATTCCTTTCGAGTAACAACAACCATAAAATAAAACGTTTATAAAAAATTGATTAGACATTTTTATATTTTCTGGTAGAAAACCTACATTAGCTTAGTTGTATGGATTTGGAACAGGTGTGAAAGATAACTTTCCAAAGCTGCAAACAAACATAGCATCTTGAGTTAGGGAGTATTAAATTCCATTTGCAACATATTTTCTTGGGAAGCCCTTCTCACACAAGGGTCAAGCACTAGGTCGCATTGATGTTGGCAGAGTTACTCACCCTACTTTGTTGACATCAGTGTAGAGATTGCACGTATTACGGGGGTCACTAGGAGGTATACCCACAATGATGAGTGGAAGCCTTTTGAGTTGATTTCGGGCTAGATACCCTACCCTTGCGTGTGGATCGGACTGTCAATTGTCCCCCCAGGCTTTGCTGTTGTTGGTGGTAACCTTAGTGGCCTATCTTTCTAGGTTCTTTACACAAGGTGAATGTGGAGGGGCAAGTCTTCACGGTACCTGGAATCGACGTTGGCCAAACTCACTCGAGCTCCTTGGAGGGTATACGCACGATTATGTGTGGGAGCTTGCACTAGGGTGTAAGTCCATTAAGAAGGTCGTCAACGTAACTTTTCCACCTGCTCTATCTCAGACCCTTCTTACTTTGTTCCCACGACATTGGATTTCATCACCAACTAGTGCGTTCATTGTGAGAAGGTTTTGTTTGTTTGCTTGCTTCCTAGATTTTTAGCGTGTGTTGTTTGTTTTCCCTAGTGGAATCTAGATTGGATTTTTGTTTTTCATGGCGTCAGTTCCCGAAATGATCAATGAAGGAACCTCTACTCCAGGGGAACATTTTATTTTTCCTTCTTATGGAAATATTGGTCCTGCTCACATTGCTACTTTGAGCCTTCCAGGTCTCAATATTGGATTGTCGGTGTGGTTGTTTTCCACTCAGGTAATCCCGAATGCAGTAAGTGCTTCGGTCATAAGCACTTCCCCCCAAGAGCATCAACCTCATGTTGATCCTTCACCTTCTTCACTAGTAAGGTCTTCTTCGTCTTCTTCGCTTGCAAGGTCGTCTTCCGTTTCATCTTCTTCGTCGAGTGAAAGTTCTGAAGCTAGTAACCCCGTGAATAAGAAGAAGAAGAAAAGAAAGAATAAGGAGAAGAAAGATAAACAAGGGTCAAAACCTCCAACCATTGTCAAACATGTTGGAAAACAACCAGTTACTGTTAATCATGATGGGAGTGTTGATGATGTCAAGATCACCCAAACAACCCGTAAGCCCAAGTATCCTTGTAGGCTTTGTAAGGGTAGCCATATTCTCAAGGATTGACCTGGTCTATCCAAGGTTATAGAAGCATGGTCTACATGCCCTTGCCAACCCATGTTGTTAGCCTCTGAACAACATGCTGATGACCCCCCGTCAACCAGTCACGATATGGTTGGGAAGAAGAAAAGTAGAGTCAAGTTCCCGTGTATGTTATGCAAAGGGAGTCATCTAACTCATCTTTTTCCTCATATGGAAGAAGCCTCGAAATTACTGAAAGACATGACTGTTTCACAGCCTCAACTTCCAGATGCTTATCGGAAGCTTTCTCTCAACCCACCTGTAGTTGATGGAATGATCACTCTGGTCCCTTCACCGGTCAATCTGGTTGATCATGTCGTCAATCAGGTCACGTCTTTGGATGCACCAGTAGACCAAGTGGTTGATCTGATCCCATCCTCGGTCGATCCCACTCTCTCGTTAGAGAGTGTCACCCGAGTGGTCGATCCGTTTACACCTGTCGAACCCATTCTCCCTTTGGAGAATGAAACCCAAGTGGTTGATATGATCTCTCCATTGGTCGATCCTACTCTCCCGCTAGAGAGTAAACCAGATACTTCCCATGTTTTTCTTGTTGATACAGACTCTGCCGTGTCAGGGGGTATTCCTCCTCTTGTGGAACCCCCTCCAAGTAATGAGGCCATCCATTTTGATTGGGATGTACTAACTGGACCTCGTCTTCCCTCTTACATTCCTTTCCAGATTACCGTACAGGTTTGTGGTCGGGATGTTACCAAAACATTGATAGATGAAGGTTTACCTTTTAGTATTTTGTCCTCTATTACTTGGCAAGCTTTGGGTTTTCCTCCACTTGCGTCGATTACACAGAATCTGTTAGCTTTTAACAGAACAACTAGTCAACCTTTAGGGACCCTTCCTCAGTTTCCTGTAACTTTGGGAGGGAAAACTGTCTTCATTGATATCATGGTAGTCCAAGACCCCTTGGATTTTTCTTTACTCCTTGGGCGAGATTATGTCTATGCCATGAAAGCTATTGTCTCTACTCTTTTTCATGTGATATCTTTCCCTCACAATGGACGAGTTGTGACTCTTGATCAACTTTCATTCATTGACCCCTCCTGGATTGCCTCCCTGAATGGTTCTTGTATGCAGAAAGTATCGCCCCCGCCTCAGGTCAATTATGTGGCGTTGTCACCCATGGCTTCAAATTCTGATGACTTAGATCTAGTAGTTGACATGGTAGTCTCTTCGATAGGGTTGTTAGAGCTTGATCTCTTTACTCCTGTCGCGACCCTCGACATGGTGTCCTTCCAGAGTGTGTTTATTCCGTCAAATGAAGACCTATTGGAAGCCATGACCGAGTTTTGTCCCTTGACATGGTGTCATTCCAGAGAATTGTTATCTTGGAATCTATGATCAAGAAGAGAGTTTCGAGGATAGTTTTTGCGTCTCTGCGGCAACCTCATTAAAAAATGAAACAAAGGTTTCAAGGATAGTTTTCGCATCTCTATAACAACCTCGTTAAAAAATGAAACAGAGGTCTTTGAGCATAGTTTTCTACTTTCAAGATCGTTAAAAAATGAAACCACCTGAGGATAGTTTTTCGTCTCTGTAGCAACCTCATTAAAAAATGAAATAGAGGTTATGAGCATAGTTCTTTTTTCTATGTCAATCTCGTTAAAAAATGAAATAGTTTTTCCCCCTCTCTATTTGAGTCAAGTCCTTCGTCTAGTATTTGAAGCTTCATTTCATTCTCCTTTGCAGTTGGATGAAACGAATCTTGGGGGGCATTTGCCTCAGCCTCTAGACTTCATGCTGAAGTGAAGCCGCTAGTTTCTTAACCTGGGGGCTAAGTACTGACCATCCATGTGTTTTGCGTTGGGAAGTCACAAGCATAGTTTTATATGGTTCAAGCTTGTGTAAAAATGAAACCACTTACCTCAAGCATAGTTTCCTCTGGTTCAAGCTTGTGTAAAAATGAAACTAGGTCCAAGCATAGTTTTGTTTAGTTTTTAATCTTGTGTAAAAATAAAATCTATCCCAAACATAGTTTTGTTTTGTTTGCAAAGCTTGCGTAAAAATGAAAACAATCCCGAGCTTAGTCTTTGTTCTTTCTCATGCTCGTAAATACATGAGAATAAGTTATCGAGCTTAGTATTTGTTCTTTCTCGTGCTCGTAAATCAATGAGAATGTATCCGAGTATACTTTTATCATTTTTTCGGACTCATAAAGGTTATACGAAAAAGGAACCCCCTGGAGTTCTCTTTAAGCTCTTTTCAGACTCTCTAAACATGAAAAGATTGTCGATCGATCTTGCTATTTTCATGCTCGTTAAAGTATTTGAAGTATGCGTCCTTCGAGTGATAGTTTAACCCGTTTTGGTCTCGTCGGAATATTGTATGAAAAAGGAACTGAGAGAGTTCTCTTTTAAGTGTTTTTCCAAACTCTATAATCTTGAAAAACCTCCGAGTTTACTATCTCTGGACTCGTTAAACAAACATTGACAGACCCATGATGGGACCGAACCACTCCTTCTTAGGGTTTGTTAAACATACTCCGAGGGACTCATATGAAGGATGAGCTTAAATTTACAAGCATATGTTATCCTCCTCAAGCTTGCGTAAAAATAAAGAGGTACTTGCCAGAAATGGTGGGGGGAAAAATTGGGAAAGAATTGTGTCTAAACCTGTATTCCATGAAAGAGTCACTTTTGAACATGACACCCTTTCACTTGATTTGTGTCTAGGTTGGAAAATCCACTTGTCTCCTGATCATACTACTATAAGATTACAAATTGGTCTGTGATCCCTGTTGTTGAGTCATTATTTTCCAAGACAGTTGTCGTGTCATCAATATGTTCAAAAAGATGTTCAACCCAAAAAGCCTTCTATTGCATCGTCCATTTCTACAGTCCTTAAGCCTTCTATTGCGTCGACCATCCCTGAGTCAGTCCTGAATCACTTGTTTACTCTGATCTACATCAAATCTTGTTACTTGTTTCGTGTCATTGATGTGGGATACATTAAGGCCCTCCTGTGACAAGTCTTTTCTTGTCGACTTCAACTCATTATCCAGGAATTAGACTTAGAAACCAATTGGTACCTTGGAACTTGCATGCCTCAATGGCAGGTTTCCTCGCTTTCGACAATGGGTTTTCATAATTGACTCCTGATTGAAAGATTCCGCCGAGTGTTCGACTTCAGCTCATTTATTCACATTCATTGGATTGTACTAGTGTACCTTTGGATTCATTGGCATTAATGGTGATTTCCCTTGCACTTGTTAACAATATACACTAATGACCGGTAATCAAGTGGTTTCTACCATGTTCGACTTCAGCACATGTATTCACATGGTTAGATTCATACTATAGAGTGATGGAGATGAAGACCCTAGATATTTTCTAACAGATCTAGGTTGCGTTGGAATATATTCAATGTACCGTTGCATAGATCCACATTGTATGTCTAGTGGATATGTTCAAATTTGAGTCTTTAACACATATATCCATAGTGTATTTTTGGTGGCTATGTTCAGATTTGAGTCATATTGGCATGGATCCACAATGTATGTTTGGTGGCCATGACCTGTCTTACTTGACATGGATCTTCGTATGTCGGCATTTATGCTTTGAGTAATTTGTATTCTGAGTATGGAAATGCATACCTCAGTGATGATATATTATTGTACTGTATTTCCTTGTTTGTTGGCAGGTTTTTGACCGACTATTCCTTGTTCCCTACACACACTTGACAAAGTATTTCAGCTATCACTTTGTTCTAACTTCATACTTTGGGGGGCTCTCTGTTACACATTATTTTCATCATCCCTATGATCGTTAATTATGTAAACCTATCTGTTGCCTTCAGAGGGGTCAGTGGCCTAAGTTCCTAAAGAGAAAAGGGAGAAGAACTTCTCCTGAGAAAAGAAATTGCTTTTTCCTATGTAAAAACCTTATAAAAAGGGAAGTTCACAGGTTGTTATATAGCCAAGGTGCGAGAATGACCCATTCTCGCAGGTTGCACTATATCCAGGGTGCGAGGTGTTCGCAGGTTTCTATATAGGCAACGTGCGAGAATGACCCATTCTCGCAGATTGCACTATAGCATTCAATCCGAAATCCCCACTTGTTCTTCTCCTTGTATGTAGGTGATTGACTGTATTATGTTCTAGTTTTATGTCTGTCTCTATGCTACATCTTTTTAATATATTTTTTCAATATTTTGATAGAGGATGGATCAGTTATTAATTTTACACATGATTTCAAAAAGCCTTTGATTTTACTTACTTGTCCCAGGGGTTTCATTTCTTTGGTTTGATCCAATCATGGAGGTATCTTGTACTTTGGTACTTACTTAGTCTATTGCACAGTTGAATTCAATGCAATTACGACCTTCAGAAATTATTGTCTGACTTTCTTAAATATCTCCTTCTCATTTTGTGCATTGATCTGCTTCCTTGGTTCAATGTTCTTCTTCACCCATTGGAGTTGTGTTGTCTCTTTCGAGTCTCTGTGAATGGTCATCCACCATAGTCCTGCATGCAATACATTTTGTGTGGTTTCTTTGCATCTGTAATGTCCTCCTGCTATCCCCTCATGGGTTTCTGCTAACATCCATGGTCTTTCATGTTCTAGAACACAACTTCTCAAGACGTTATCTATGCCCATTTTGTATAAGTGTCCTGCAATCAGTTGATAGTCTATGGCCTAGACTAATAGGTTTTTCTTCTGCATGGTGTTGTATTCTTGTGGTGCATTTCCTATAGTCAAGTTTTGGATGATGTCTACAAAGTATTCATCGGTGATTTGAACTGAAATTAATTGTGAGTCCAGAAATTTTTCCTCTAAGTTGGTAGGTTCCTCTTTGTTCATGATCCTCGACAGGTGGTTTGGTCCCACGTTCAACTTACCTGGCTTCACTATGAATTCAAAGTCAAATTCTTGAAACTGTAGTAGCCATCGACATATTCTCCCCCCCAACACTAGCTTGTTGACTAGGTACTTAAGGGTTGAATGATCTGTAAACATATTAAATTTTTTTCCCAATAAGTAATGTATGAACTTCTGCAGTGCATAGACCATAGCTAATCCTTCCCTCACTTTAGTGTTATAATTTTTCTCTTATACTGACATTTTTTTGCTAGAAGATATTATAGGATGATCCAAATATCCTGCTCTTGGCTGCACCAAGTTAGCTCCAAGTGCTATGGCTGATGCATCTATGTGTACGTGGAATGTCATCTCCTAGTTTGGAAATACTAGTATTGATGCGATTACCACCTTTTCTTTCATCATATCTAGATTGTATTTACAATCCTCATTCCACTAGAGCTTTGTATCTTTTCTTAACATTTTCTCTATTGGTGCGATGATCTGTGCGTACCCTTTGATAAAATTTATGTAGTATCATGTGTGTGCCAATGTTTCTCTTAGTTGACAGATTGTATTCGATGGTGGCAAGTTTACGATTACTACAATTTTTATAGGATTTACCAGTAACCCTTTCTTGCATACTATATGGCCCAATAGTATCCCAAACAGTGTTCCGAAGATGCACTTCTTGATGTGTAATGTTATCTGACAGTGCTTAAATCTTCCCAACATCAACCGCAAGACCTCTACATGGTCTTTCAATAGACTATGGATTGTCCAATCGTCCAAGTATACTTCTATAAACTAGTGGATAAATTCCTTAAATGAAGCTATGACTATTCCTTAAATGCCAGAGAATCCATCAGTGAATGTGTAAACATTGTGTCCTCCTATGTTCTCTAACAGTTCATCTGTGAAAGGTGTAGTGAACGGGTCATGTAGGCACGCATTGTTCAACTTCCTTCAATTGACGCATATTCTTATCCCTCCTTGTTTTTCCTCCTGACCTACCATCAGGCTTATCCATTCTAATTCTTCCATAGGTTCTATGATGTCGGCTTTGAGAATCCTATCAATGTCAGCAGTGACATTTTTCTTACATATCGGATTTAGTCTGTATGGTCGTTGTTTGATTGGTCTTGCCTTAGCTCTGAGTGGTATCTTCATTTCACCTATATCTCTAGATATGCCCTTAATTTCTGTAAACGTTGAGGGGAAAAGGTCGCTCTACTCAGGCAGTAACTCTATTATGATTTCTACTTTTTGTTCATCCCAGTAGTCTCCAATGATGGCCATTTTGGGATTCTCAACTATCCCAATGTTGACTTTATTCACCTTGATCCACACAACAATTACTTTTGATTCCAGAGGTGGACATTCCACTTCTCTTTCCTCTTCATCTTCCTCAGTATGGATATTGTGCGGATCATCTTCATCTGGTACGTTTTCCTATTCATGGTAGCATGGCAACAACTCTTTCATTGTCTGTCTATTTTGTTGATGTTCTTTTTTGATGATTTCAACTTCTGGTTCCTTAATGAATATAACCCATCTTATTTTCTTAAGTGTTGAATCTATGTTGGGGTTCTCATGCTCGAATGAGAAAGTGATTGTAAATTTTTTTTGTAGAACTGGCTAGCTCGTAGTTCCTCTGTGTAGTTCCTGGTCCGTATACCAACTTGTTGGGATTCCCTTTAGTGTATGTATGAAATGATGAGGCCATTCCTCTTGGGGTTTCATTTTCCATAGTTCTCTGCACTTGTCCAAGTGTTATTTTGGTTCCCCCTGTCCATTGTACTTCTAGTGCTGGTTGGTTCTATGTTCTGCACCAAACCTTATGCGCAATAACTGCTTATATTGGTACCAATCCTTGATTGTTTCCTTGTGTGTGTCCCATCATCTTGCAGGTGTGGTTTGGAGTGCTATATTGAGTGCTAACAGTCTCTAATTTTCTAACACTTCATGTTCATAAAGTGTCAAGAATGCTTCTAGATCATTTACTCCATGGAAACTAGGTGGTTCCCTCATCTCCGTACCTACCCATATTACTGCATGATCTATTCTTGCGCATATTATTGTAGAAAATTTGTGTAGCCTCTGTTTCCAGTTCTCTAAAATTGTATCTGAATCTTCCACACATGGAATGATGCTTTGCCAACTAAGTATCCCATCTGTAGTTGGGTTTACATAATCCTCATCTTGTGTAGTTGTCATGTACAAACCTCTCCAAACCTCTCCCCTTCTAATGTGTCTAATGGCGCAATGACCCTATATTCTCCTAACTCAAATGTCATTTTTCGTGTTTTCAAGTTGATTATGGCCCGGTTATCGAATTCCCAATACAACCAGAGTAATTTTCGGTAAGTTTTTATGTCACCCACTATTTCAATCACTTCGAAGTCTTCTTTCATGCGCACTCCATGCAGATCTATTGTTACACCTTTTAGTCTTCCTATTGGTAGAACTCTGTATTGGTTAGCCAATTTCTGTTGAATAGGTGAATATCCTAATGTGGTCTCTCCCATGCATTTCGATGTCTTCTTGGATAATAAATTGACCTCGGATCCGAGATCCAGTATCATATCTCCCATTTTGAAATATCTAATGTTGGCATTCATACTAAACTCCCCACTTGTTCTTCTCCTTGTATGTAGGTGATTGACTGTATTCTGTTCTAGTTTTCCATCTGTCTCTATGCTACATCTTTTTAATATATATTTTCAATATTTTGACAGAGGATGGATCATTTATTAATTTTACACATGATTGCAAAGAGCCTTTGATTGTACTTACTTGTCCCAAGGGTTTCATTTCCTTGGTTTGATCCAATGATGGAGGGATCTCATACTTTGGTACTTCCTTATTCTATTGTGTAGTTGAATTCAATGCAATTTCATCCTTTATAAATTCTTCTTTTGCTTGCTTAAATATATCCTTCTTGTTCTACGTGTCAAACTACTTCCTTGGTTCGGCGTTCTTCTTCACCCATTGGTGTTGTGTTGGCTATTGTCAGACTGCGTCATTTCCTATTTTAGCTATTCCACACATAACAATGTTGATGCTTCATCCTTCATCCCTCGTTTTTGCTGAAATCCATTAAACATTCTGGTTGTTCTAATTCCTCTATTCCTGGATCTTCCCCAATAATGACGGACATTTTTTAGTTTCATGATCCGATGTGCAACAATACATACAAGTCTCTAGTGGAAGTGGAAATTCTCTGGCATAATGTCCTGGTTTCTGACAGGTATGGAACACTACTAGTCCTCTACCTCTTTCAATGCCTCCTCTTTCTCGTCCTCCACCTCTGTATCCAACTCGGTCTCCTCTTTGCATGTTATACTAAGGCACCTGATTGTACTACATAGTATCGTACTAAGGTTGCACTGTATTATATGGTTCTTGCATAGTATTATACTCTTGTTGCATAGTATTGTATGGGGTTATTACCTGGTTAAACTGAGGTGCAGCTTGCTCGGTCATCATTTCTGCCTGCACCCTATATGCATTTGATGTCCTCTCTCTCATCAAGTCCATAGTTCTACAGTCTTTATCATCATCGCTCAATGACTTGCAAAAGTTTCAATATGAACTCTTTGGCGTTGTCTGGTACTTGTCCATCATGAGGTAGTGATACGGGTCATGACCCTATTTATTACATTTTTTGCACCATGGTCCTCTTGTTGGTAACAAATTTGGCATTCCTTCTACCATGTATTATGCGAATGTTCTAAATTCGTTCTTATGGTGTCCTTTCGTCCTCATGTGGTACACCAAACAACTTCTTGTTTGTCCTTACTTTTTTTCTGGTTTAGTTGGAATGTTAATTTCTTCAAATCCTCCTTTAGATATAAGATGGCTGGATCCATCTTCTAATATTGGTTTTCTTGCAGTTACAGGGCTACCTATAGAGCTTCTTCCTGTGTCGGAAACTTATGTTGTCCCAGTGGATATTTTAAGTGCGGTAATAATGAATTGACGAACAGGTTCATGTGCTTCATATCTGTCATGAGATATTTAAACTTTCCTTTCAGTCTCTTGAATCTCTAGTCAATCTCCCATACGTATTCTCCTGGTTTCTATCTAATTTCTATCATCTCTTTCATGTATTTTTCCTCTGAACTTGGCTTATGAAATTCATTTACCAACAAAGTCTTGATATCTGCAATCGTTCGTGTTGTCCCTAGTGGATTGTTTGTAGCTAAACACATATACCAATCTAGTGTGTGATCCCTTAGTGTAATCACTATTTGTGCAAGTTTAGTGTCCTCATATATGATATGTTTTGCTTCCCATATCTTTTCATAGATGAACAGGTGCTTCTCCATGTCCTTCGATGCTTCTCCTTTGAATTCTGGTAACCTGTTGGTGGGATCGTGTCCTGCCATTCTGAATATTGAACTACTACCTCCACACAGTGTAGATACTTGAATAATGCTTCCTGAACTCGCTCCCCTAGTTGTTTTTCCCTGTGTATATGTACTTCCTACTGTCTTCCTTCTCCCAAAATTAGTTTTTCTAAACGGTGGTTTTATTTTTTGTGTGTTAGTCACACATGGGTTTATGGGTTCCACACTGACATTAATATGGATATGATTGTTTCCTTTTATTCATTCTCTTGGACCTCTTAGCTTCCTCTCATATACTGTGCATAGGATTTCCTCAATCTGCTCCACAACTCGAAGATCCCCTACCTCCTCTTCATCACTTACCAAGCCTTCTCTCATGACTACGACTTTCTTCTTGGTATTCACCTTGTATTAGTAGGGTAATCCACTACGCGTCTTTCCAGTTGTCACAATCATCTTCTTGATCTGGTCATCATCCATCATGATTAGGTCCAAGGATTCCTCCTTCTTTCCTTTATCCCCTTCTCCTTCCATCTCTCCTTTTTCTGTGAGTTCTTCCCCCCTTCCCCCATGCATGCAGGGAAGTTTAGTTGTCTTATTTGATTGTCATGACACATTTATTATAAAGAAATATCTTAATAGAAGTATACAAAAATCAGATATACCTTCCTCATCACCCTCATAGAAACTCTTGCTCTGCTGATCTATACGACTTCGCTCTATCTACTGCAAATTATGTTATAAAGCCTACTACAATACCGTCGAGCCAAAAATCTACTGCACGGGTGAATTCGTTATTCACCTACTATAACTGTGCAATCTGAATTGTAGTCCACTCTAACAATTGAATATGGTTTGTTGCATTGTTATCCTTTAACCTCAATATCCACTCCTGCAATAAGTGTGGAAAATCAAAGAAAAATACTTCATGCAGATCAATAAACACATACTTCTCAAGGTATTTCCATGGTGTTACTCTAGGGCTTTTGTTATATTTCTGCACAAATTATAGGTCCATTTTCTTCAACCAACTTTTGATCTCTTCTTTTGTGGGATTCCACAGTCTCAACTTCCCCTTCTAGCGACACATTTTTCTCACCTTCTTGTGGCCTGATTCAGTATTCTCTTGACCCACCTTCTACAGATCTTACATTTCTTTTAACAGATCTTCAACAGATCCCATCTACTCAATCTTACAGTGTTCCAACTGAAAACAGAACCATTTGTTGTTTAATCTTTTATTTGTGAGTTATACTTTTAACATGACTAACCCAAGTTCAAGTGTATTAGGTATCCAACAAACCTCTAAAACTATCATCCCTCCTGGTGAACCAAAAGGCAGCGTGGTGCATAGAGTGCATTGTGCAGTCTCACCTGAGATAGTCTTAATGGGTGACTGCAATACGCAAGTGTTTGCAGTCTAGGATGGAGTGGATATCTAAGAAGTTTTCACTGATATTTATATCTAACTTATTAAAGAAATATATTGTTATTCCAACTTATGCATGCAATTTAATCAACCTTATTAACTCATTCATTCATCATGCTAACATCTACTCATAAATAGTAAAAGAGACACAGACATTCAGTCACATAACACAGGTTTTACCGTAGTTCACCCCCTCCCGAGCTACATCCACAAAGATCTGTCTCTCAAGCTTCTCTATTATGGTAGTTCCAAAACTACAATACCATGCTCTTTAGAACTCGTTCTCAATCAGGTTCTCCCTCTCCCTCTCCATATGATCTACTTAACCGCTCTCTCCCTCTACCTCTACCATCCGATCTCTGTGTCTCTCTGTCTTCACCAAAAAGCCTCTAATAATCTCTATATATACATTTTTGGCTCACCAACCATTACAATGTATTACAAAAACCCTAACCCTAACATCGTTAGGTATTCCATGCATGCACATGTGTTGCTCTTCCTTCCAGTTGCTTATTTCCTCGTGCATTCCTTCCTTCTCGAAATAGCCTTTCTTTCCACTTTGTACTACTTCCAACAATGATGGGTGAACCACGTGGTGATGTACTGGGTTTGATTTCTCCCTACTCTAATATATGTTGCAGTTGCTTCTTTACTTCATCTGCTTCAATGACAGACTACCTATACATCTCAATGTTACACATTGGTTACTCTGGTAACAATTGAAACTCATGTTCAACCTCTCTCATGGGTGACAATTGTTGAGGCTCTTGAAACACTTCCCTGTAGGTTTCAATCATTTTTTTTAGTGGTTGACGTTTCATTCCACTACATCCTTCCAAGGATGCTTCATATCCAATTTGTTTCCTTTTTGTTTCTTTCCTTCTCTCAAGAATAACAAGACAAACTTATTTTTACTTCACATGATCCTTCTTGGCTGATGAGCACTAACCAAAGAGATCTTATATTTTTACATGGGTGCATTTATGGAATAATATTTTCCATCCTTGACTATCCTATACTAGCTCTCTCTCCTTCTAAAAATGGCATCCATGATGTATAAATATGGGCTTCCCAATATGAATCCACATATATCCATAGGGACTATATCTACAACTACTTCATCAAAAAAAAATTGATTGATGACAAACTTAAATTTGCACTACTTTCTCACTTTCAATTCCACATATTGAATTACCTAGACTAAGAGGTATGGATGTTGATGATCTTGAGTCTCCATTCCAAGCCTCTCAACAAGTTGTGTAGATATCAAGTTGGATTATGATCTGAGATTTAAGAAAAAATCCACCTTTCTTTGCTTCATGTGGATTTTAATGCATAAAATTTTAGTCATTTCCTTCCTCCTCCTTGTGACTGCAGCTAACTAATGGAACCTCTTTATGAATATTAGTGCAGTTACTCTTCCCTTCTTTGGTCTGATGTGTTATCCACTCGTTCCTCATAATCCATTGATATCAATGCTTTCTTATTCATTTTCTGAAAATATTTAGGGCACTTCTTAGGGTGTAATTTCCAATAGTTCTCATCAGTGTGTCCCTTTTATCACATCCTTACATTGTTGAATGGAAGGTGTTTCTTCATGTCTTTATTTGATGACCTTCTTCTCATTCCACTTCTTGTTTTACTTCTTTCTCTATTTCTCTTATGATTCTACTTTCTTTTGAGTAGTTTGTGGCTTTTGCATGTCTCCCTCAAGGTACTGTTCTTGAATATTGGCCTCATCAATTATATTTGTTCTAAATAACATCATTTTTCTATGAATATGAGGCAATGATGACCCAAACTACTTGAATAACATGTTTGGACTTTTGAGAGAGACTCCCATATGAATTTATCTCTCACTGAACTCTATAGTGAACTCCTACATTGATTGTCCTTGTATCTAGTTGAAGTAATTCCATACTATTTGTTGGTCTTCCTCATATACTATTAGATAAAAATGAGATTTGATCATGTTTTTAAACAACTCCCAATCAGTCACCCATGGATCATTTCCTAATTCTCTACTTACTACATCACTCTACCACCATGTCAAATCATGGCCTTCAAGATTCGACAAAACAAAAGAAATCATTTGTTTTCCTGTTACCTCATGCACATTGAAATATACTTCCATCTATTGTAACCATTTACTCAGCCTGATAACATCCACTTCCCTTATATATGGCTTGATTTCCACTTTGGTCTCTACACAAAAAGGTATCCATGTCTTGTTGTAGCTGCACTCTCCCATCTTTATCTCAGTATTACTCTTTGTTTATGGCTTATTTTCTTCCTTCTCAGGGCCTTCATGAACATCCTTTGTTGATCGTGTTCCCTTACTCTTCACTGCCAATAGTTGTGACAAAATTCATGTCAATGTGACCAAACTCTTCTCGAATCGATCAAACCTGACTCTTGAATATTCTTCTTCTTCTCATTCATAATGTTCCGCATACATTCTTGATTCTGTACTATGCTCTAGCCCTAGAAAAAAATATTTTCCACTTCTTTTTTAATCACTACGGGTACTTACCATACTATTCTCACTAAATGCATTAAAATTTTTTCTCTGATACCATATGATTTGTAAATGGGAGACTTATAGACCCACCATTTAACCAACATAGAAATATTTGTAAAACAAATATAACCTTTTCCCTTTTGAGGATGGAAAAGACCCGACCAGCCAAGCCACAAGTCGATTTTTTCCAAATAAAGATGAAGTTGACTACCTCAAAGTCAATATGGGAAACAATTCAGAATAAAGGCTCAATTTAAGTCGAAAAATTTATTTGGAAGGAAGCAAGTCGATTCGGAAGGAAGCAAGTCGAGTCAAAGGAAGAGCAAGTCGACAATGTAGGGTTGACAAGGTCAAATCAAATAGATTAGATGAAAACCCAATCGAACCATGGGTGGATATAGTCAACTTAAAAATTGTATACGATCAATTGAGTAAGATGAAACATTCAATGGTGGAGATGAAATACTTAGAGGCGAGTTGGGTAGGCCAACAATGAAGAGTTTATCTTAGAGGGATGATTTGACTACCAATTATGAAGGAAAACGTTTGGGGAGGCAATTTTAATAACCCATGATGCATAAAAATGCCCAGGGCAATTTTGGAAACGTAGATCAGCCAAAAAAGATGTATATAAGATGATGTGAACATCCCCGGAAAAATAAAAACATATAGAAGTTGACTTGAGAATTGAAATACAGAAAAAAAATTCATGGGGGGGGAAATAGATAGCAGACGAATTGTCAAAACATGTGTATGGTCTGTGGGTAGCTAGAAAAAACCCAGACAACCCCACGTTTCTGAAGATAATCTCTGTATTGTTGATATTGAGAGGGGGTTGAATCAGTATCAAGTACAATTTAAAACCTTTTTCAACTTATACTTAAACCATTCAACTATATACAATGAGAAATGAACAATAGTATAAGAGTTACACCAATACACCATAATACACCATGCACAATATATGAGAAATAATCAATAGTTTATTGTTCAAGGGAAGTAATGACTTCCAAAGGTAGCTACAGAGCTTCCAAATGTAAAGGGAGGGATAAACCTCCAAGAGGAAGATACAATCCTCCAATATCAAGAGAGAGTTGAACTCTCCATCCTTGCGACTTCCTTCCACCCAAGAATATATGAGAGATAATAAAACTTTACATTAAATCATCACCATCAACCAATCATCACATACAACCTGATAATGCTTCCTGAGACTTCTTCAATTTCTGCAATTCTTCAATTATTGGAGTACTCTGATACTATAGATAATATTACTCAATGTATTCTCTAAAACTCCTCCAATTTTCACTCCTTGAATCCTCCCCAAAAAGAGGTTATAGAAAGAATGGTAGACTTTATTTAATTATGGTCTATTTAGAAGACCCATCTTGTACAGAATGCCCCGTGCTCAATATTTAACATCCGGTTCTCAAACTCACACACAAGAAACTATAGTCTGTACTATTTCTAATGGAAGTGGTCCCACTTCATTTTGATTCTGTATGAATAATTTATGACTATTTTACCCGGAACACCTTTTTATTGACTAGCTTCAGGACTGGTCACAAACCCTATATTCCATAGAGTGTATCTCCATGATTATAGTGAATCAAGAGCTGAATGTTTCACCAAAGGTACCTTGATATGTATTCTCAATACCATAGTGATTTCACCATCTGAATCATTCTAGAAAAACAGTTACAACGAAAAGGGTAAGATGACCTGAAAATTACATACCTTAGAACACATCACCAAAAGAATTCATCCTCCCTTGAAATCCGGCCTTCTTTTACTTCTTATTCCCTATGAAATTCGAATTGTATCAAATGAATGTATAATGATGTTTATTTATACCATTTATGTCACTTCCTTTTAACATTAGGGACGACCTGACACTTTCTTATTTTGTAATTCTTTTCTTTAATTATCTTCAGGGCCTACATGTACAATTCACTTTGTCATCTTCAAAAATTCATTTCTCCTTAACCATGAGGATCCACGTGACGTGTCACATACCATCGGAAAAAACATGATGTATACTATCCATCCATGGGTTTTGTATCTGCATGTGCATTTTCCTTAATGTCCAAATACCTTCATCAATCTTGCAGTCCAAAACCCATGACTAGGGTTGACATCAATGACAACAACCAATCTTTCAACAATCTCCCCCTTTTTCATTGATGACAATACTCATGTTTCCCCTATCATAATGATCCCAGTTTCTCTCCCCCTTTGACATCAATGGAAAAGGGTATGGACTCTCCCCCTGAGTTTAATGGAAAAAGGTAACCTTCTTCTTTGGGGCTGCTCCCCCTAAACATGCGGCACTCAATAATACTTCATCCTTATTTTTTGTCTTTGGGACTTTTTCTTCCTTGGAATCCTTTTGTATGGTTTATGTCTTTTCTCTCTTCTTCATGTCTAGGATGTATATGTTGTTCGGTCTTCTTGTTGTAGTTGCAACCAATCTTCCTGAGTTATTTTCTTGATTTTACATTTTCAGGAGTCAAACGTAAGAGTGTATCCTTGATCATATATTTTGTTGACACTGAGGAGATTATGCTTCAAATATTCAACCAATATGACTTTTCCTTCTTTTACATTTTCACTTCCAATATTTACAGTTCTTTTTCCAAGTATTTTGGTAGATGAGTCATCTCCAATTGCAACATTTTCACCCTTTTTCTTCAAGATGACAAATTTGCTTTGATCTCCGGTCATATGAGATGAGCACCCACTGTCTATGTACCATTCATCTTCTTCTTTACATTCTTCAGCGGTCAATGCTATTCGACAATCTTCATTTTTTGGAATCTCTTTCCTTCTACATAGTGTGGTTGGCATAGGGACATCTTCATTCATATATTTGCAATCTCGTGCTTTGTGACCAAGATAATTGCATTTGTAGCATACAATATTTTTGTCCATCAACGGGTAAAATGAATTATAAATTATGTTGACAATCCACGATTATTTCCATTTCTTCTATTTATGCCATTCATGTTTCTTGTGTATTTGTTCCTTTCATTGATTCTGCAATTAATTGCCTTATGTCCAAATTTTTTGCAAGTATAAGAATGACCAAGAAAGAAATTCTGATACCTTGGAGTAAGTGGGCTTCTTTGTGATGTAGTCCATCTGGGTTCATGATATATTCTTCTATAGTTTCCTCCATATTGATTGAAGCTTCTTTGATTCCTGAAGGGAGGAGGTCTTCTTGGATATTCATCTCTTTTGTAATCATTCCTTCTTTCTGGTATCCTGGTCCACTTCTCATCAACTGTCTGTGTAGTTCTTTCTTCAACCTTTTTGTTGGTATTTGCATATTCTTTGTATGAAGTCTCACCCATGCATCCAAGATGTGTTAAGTCTTTTGGAACTTGAGAGCTTCTTAAGATCTTCCTCAATGAGTCAACTTCTTGTTCAAGTTTCTCACAATCTTCTTCTTTCTTCTTCATTTGGACATTACTTACTTCTCCTATTCTTCTTTTTTCTTCGAGTAGATTTTTCAAGGAAATAGTTTCTTTTCTTAGTTTCTCAAAGTATTCTAATTGTTTCTTCAAGATTACAACTGACTTTTCACAACTAACCAATTCACTTCTTAGTTTTCTACGTATGTCTTTGAGCTTGCTATTTTCAATCCCAACATGCTTCAATTTTTTAAGATTCTCATCCTCTTGTTGAATCATTTCTACTTCATGATTTTCTTCTTCTCCATTGTCATCTCTTTCAATACTTGGATGAGGACATTCAAATTCAACATGTCCTACTCCTTCACAATTAAAGCAAAAGAACTGACCTCTATTTTCTTCTTTGAAATCCGAGATGTTGTAATCTTCTTCAACTTCTTCTTCTTCTTATTCTGCTTCTTCCCTTGCATAAAGGTATTGTAGCTTGTCCCAAAGCTCTTTTTCTAATGCATATGATCCCACCTTGGATTTCACTAAATCTGTCAATCCTTTCAGGATGGTATCTATTGCCAGTTTGTTGTTCCTTTTTTCTTCCTTCTGAGCTGCAATCTTTGGTTTCTTCAAAGAATTATATCCTGAACCAACTGAGAACCAAACATCTTCCCCAAGAGCTTTCAAGTAAGTTTCCATTTTATTTTTTCTAGTATTCAAAATTGCTTCCATCAAATGGTGGAATCCTATTTGGAATGTTGTCTTCCATTTTTGCATAGGATATTGCTTCCAGTGGTTAAACTGTACTGAAGGAAACCTGCTCTGATACCAATTGTTGATACTAAGAGGGGGGTGAATCAGTATCAAGTACAATTTAAAACATTTTTCAACTTATACTTAAACCATTCAACTATATCCAATGAGAAATGAACAATAGTATAAGAGTTACACCAATACACCA
>ML787416.1:285732-326478 GCA_009831015.1 Picea engelmannii
AATCCACGATTATTTCCATATCTTCTGTTTACACCATTCATGTTTCTTGTGTATTTGTTCCTTTCATTGATTTTGCAATTAATTGCCTTATGTCCAAAATTTTTGCAAGTATAACAATGACCAAGAAAGAAATTTTGATACCTGGGAGTAAGTGACCTTCTTTGTCATGTAGTCCATCTGGGTTCATGATCTACTCTTCTGTAGTTTCCTTCATACTAATTGAAGCTTCTTTGATTCCTGAAGGTAGGAGGTCTTCCTGGAAATTCATCTCTTTTGTAATCATTCTTTCTTTCTGGTATCTTGGTCCACTTCTCATCAACTATCTGCGTAGCTCTTTCTTCAACCTTCTTGTTGTTATTTGCATCTTCTTTCTATGAAGTTTCACCCATGCATCCAATATGTGTTAATTCTTTTGGCACTTGAGAGTTTCTTAAGCTCTTCCTCAATGAGACAACTTCTTGTTCAAGTTTCTCACAATCTTCTTCTTTCTTTATCATTTGGACCTTCTTTACTTCTGTTATTCTTCTTGCTTCTTCGAGTAGAGTTTTCAAGAAAATGGTTTCTTCTCTTAGTTTCTAAAAGCCTTCTGATTGTTTCTCTAATATTACAATTGTCTTTTCATAACTACCCAATTCACTTCCTAGTTTTCTACGTGTGCCTTTGAGCTTTCTATTTTCAATCTCAACATGCTTCAATTTTTTAAGATTCTCATCTTCTTGTTGAATCATTTATACTTCATGATTTTCTTCTTCTTCATTGTCATCTCTTTCAATCCTTGGATGAGGACATTCAAATTCAACCTATCCTACTCCTTCACAATTAAAGCAAAAGAACTGACCTCTATTTTCTTCTTTGAAATCTGAGATGTTGTAATCTTCTTCAACTTCTTCTTCTTATTATGCTTCTTCCCTTGCATAAAGTTCTTGTAGCTTGTCCCAAAGATATTTTCCTGATGCACATGATCCCACCTTGGATTTCACTGAATCTGTCAATCCATCTAGGATGGTATCTATTGCCAGTTTGTTATTCCTTTTTGCTTCCTTCTGAGATGCAGTCTTTGGTTTCTTCAAAGCATTATATCCTGAAGGAATTGAGATCCAAACATATTCCCCAAGAGATTTCAAGTAAGTTTCCATTCTATTTTTTCAGTATTAAAAATTGCTTCCATCAAATGGTGGAATCTAATTTGGAAGGTTGCCTTCCATTTCTACATAGGATCTTCCTTCCAGTGGTTAAATTGCACTGAAGGTAACCCGCTATGATACCAATTGTTGATACTGAGAGGGGGCTGAATCAGTATCACATACAATTTAAAACCTTTTTCAACTTATACTTAAACCATTCAATTATATCCAATGAGAAATGAACAATACTATATGAGTTACACCAATACACCACAATACACCATGCACAATATATGAAAAATAATCAATAGTTATTGTTCAAGGGAAGTAATGACTTCCAAAGGTAGCTACAGCTTCCAAATGTAAAGGGAGGGATAAACCTCCAAGAGGAAGATGCAATCCTTCAATATCAAGAGAGATTTGAACTCTCCATCCTTTCCCTTTCCTTCCACCCAAGAATATATGAGAGATAATAAAACTTTACATTAAATCATCATCATCAACTAATCATCACATAGAACCTGGTAATGCTTCTAGAGACTTCTTCAATTTCTGCAATTCTACAATTCTTAGAGTACTTTGATCCTGTAGATAATATTACTCAATGTATTCTCTGAGACTCCTCCAATTTTCACTCCTTGAATCCTTCCAAAAAATAGGTTATAGAAAGAATGGTAGACTTTATTCAATTCTGATCTATTCAGAAGACCCAACTTGTACAACATGCCCCGTGCTCAATATTTAACATCTGATTCTAAAACTTGTACACAAGAAACTAACATTTGTACGATTTCCAATGGAGGTTGTATCACTTCATTTGGATTTTGTATGAATAATTTATCACTATTTTACCTGGAACAACTATTTATTGACTAGCTTCAGGACTGGTCATAAACCCTATCTTCCACATAGTGTATATCTATAATTATAGTGAATCAATAGCTGAACTTTTTACCAGAGGTACCTTGATATGTCTTCTCAATACCATAGTGATTTAACCATATGAATCGTTCTAGAAAAAAAGTTATATCATAAATGGTAAGATGACTTGAAAATAACATACATTAGAACACATCACCAAAAGACTTCATCCTCCCTTGAAATCCGGCCTTCTTTTTTTCTTATTTCCTTTGAAATTCAACTTGTATAAAATGAATGTATAATGATGTTTATTTATACCCTTTATGTCACTTCCTTTTAAAATTAGGGCTGACCTGACACTTTCTTATTTTGTAATTCTTTTCTTTAATTATTTTAAGGGCCTATATGTACTTCCTTCTTCAATTCACTTTGTCATCTTAAAAAATTCATTTCTCCTCAACCATGAGGATCCACGTGATGTGTCACATACCACCGGAAACAATGTGATGTATGTTATCCATCCATGGGTGTTGTATCTGCATGTGCATTTTCCTTCATGTCCAAATACCTTCATCAATCTTGTAGTCCAAAACCCATGACTAAGTTTGACATCAATGACAACAGCCAATCTTCCAACAACTTATTAAAGAAATATATTGTTATTCCAACTTATGCATGCAATGTAATCTACCTTATTAACTCATTCATTCATCATGCAAACATGTACTCATAAACAATAACAGAGACACAAGCATTCAATCACATAAACAAGTTTTGTCGTGGTTCACCCCCTTCTGGGATACATCCACAAAGATCTGGCTCTGAAGCTCTTCTATTAAGGTAGTTCGAAAACTACAACGCCACTGATGCAACCTGTACTCCTCGGAGCATGATCGCTCTCACCAGGACCTTCTCTTTCCTTGGCCCGAAGAGCTGAACCGCTCTTCAAATCCCTTATCAGGACTTTTCTGCACCCACATGATGCTCTTACGATCTCCCTGTTGTCTTATCAGGAAATTGGACCTCGCGCGATCACGAGTCCTGCACTCGGGCCTCACAATTTCTGAAACCCGATGAAATATCCACTTAAGTGTTCTCTTCTTTGATCTCGGGAATGTTCCCATCGAGAAATCGGTGTTCGCACTGTCACCAGTTACTAACCTCGTGAATCCCCGATTCACAATCTGCGATGGCACTCCTTGCACACCTTAGCTCCCTTCGGCTATTCTTTCTCATGCAACCACTAGCCACAAGGCCACGGTCCTTTCCCACTTCGTATTTTTGGACTTTGCGGATTTGAAATGCATGGAACTTACACTCGTGGGATCTTCGATCCTCCGATCCCCGATGCCACATGTCCTCGGCTCTGATGCCTGTGGCCCACAAGCTAATTAGACAGGTGTCAATATATTGCCATTCACGACCTCACAAACTTTGATTCAAATACTTGCGGCTCCAACTCGCGAACCCCTGAGTTCACGATGTGTCGATGCCACCTGTCGTCGCCTCCCTACAAGGGCTGACCTCCCCACACCTGTCCTCCACTAAAATGGTGTGACTGTGGGACCTGTCGCATTTCGCAAAATTGTGTTTTCTCCTGCTGCGATTTCGTTGTAGGCAAGAACCCCGAAACATCAAACCCCGACTCTTCCAGATCCCTGGACACATGTCCCGCAGATCAACAACTCTGATCGCGTCGGGAAATCACTGATCACGATTTCCACACATAAGACTCCTGTCTCCAGAATCTCGATCCTCCGATGAGTCGAGTCCCGCTGACTCCAGGCTCCATATCTACTCCTTGGGGCTTAAACCCTACGCAACTCTCCTGAGATCTAATGGCTGTCAAAACTTCGCATTTTCCTCGATGAATCCTAATCGTCGATTCCTCCTTCTCGAGGATTTCATGGGGTGACTAAGAGTTCCTTCTCAGGACTTTCTCTCCAAGCCTGCGCTTGCAACTCTTACTCTATCCTTCCTTCTACACAGACTTCTGCGCTCTCCCTCATGATATCGAGAAGTGCTAACTCTCCTGAGCTTTTCCACTTTGACTCCTTCAGAGGGACTTTGCGCGCACCCCTTGCGTCGACGTTCAACAAATTCTCAAGTGTAGAATCCTTCTGACTCTGCGCACTTTCTGCAGCAGAACTCTTCTATCTCCTCTACTCAGATTAACAACTGAGACTTCTTCTCAAGCCTGCGCACTCCTTGCACAGCTTCTGCAACTCAAATCCACTTATGGGTGAATGAGAACAAGAGTTAGACTACTGAGCCTTCATCAACGCACTCCATGCAGATGAATTCAACTGCACACCTTGCAGGAATCTTCTGGCTCAGATAGAGAGACAATTGAAACTCATCCTCTCTCTCTCTCTTCAGACTTCAGTTTCGAAACATGAAATCACATGCACAACATATAAAAAGAAAATGCATACAAGAAACAAACATTCATGAGCATAACATCAGTACACAGAGAAAACAACAAAAAACCATGTGCTTGAATCAAACTTTCTTCTATTAATTCAATATTTGTACATGGGTGTTCTTCATACAATCCTCTGCTCACTCTTCCCTCAGAATGCTTGAATCCCAATCCTCTATACAACAATACAATGAGGGTGTCTATATCTGTTTTCCCTCTCAGACTCTAACTATCAAATCTAGACTTAACATCCTATCTACCAACATTAAATAAATTAAATGCCTCCTATCTACTTCAGACAAGAGCATATGGCTTGAGGTCTGATACAACATACAAAAGGTGCTCTTTCATAAATGGTGCATTTATACATTGGTGCATTCTCTTGAATGAAAATTCAAAAAGTTTCAGCTGGCCTTGTCCAGCTATTCGTTGTCTTCCATGCTGGCTCACTTGTCTTGGGTGATGCTCCTACATGATACTCCTCGGCTTGAAAACTTTCATGGGCTTCTGTCCATGAGCTCCTTCACGGTCTGTCCATGCTTTTGAATTTCTGCTTCGCTCTCCCAGCTGGCATCTTCCACTAGATGATTCTTCCACTTGACCAGATATTCATAGTATTCCTTCCTTCTAGTCTTCTTACCCACTCGCTTGTCCAGTATGTACTCCATCTGTGGCTTTTCTGCAACTGGTAATTTATTCGTCCACTCGATCACTGGCTCCTCAATTCCAATCATTGCTTCACCATCCCTGTATGGGTATAAATCTGCCACATTGAATATCGGAGATATTCCGATGCCATCCGACAACTCAATCTCATAAGCATTCTCTCCAAATTTTCTCAAGACCTTGCATGGCCCAATTTTCTTCATCTTCAGCTTGTTGTATGTTCCCCTTGGGAACCTTTCCTTCCTCAAGTGTGCTAGAACCAGATCACCAACTTCGAACTGAAGTTGTCTCTGATGCTGATCTGCTCTGCGCTTCTATTTCTTATTTGAATCAATCAGTCACTGCTTCACCCTACTGTGAAGTTCTTTGATTGCCTCAGCGAATTCCTCTGCACTAGCGCTACTAGTTGCAGTCTATTCTGAATACCTCAATTCTGAAACTCCTCTTGGTTGTGTCCCATACACAATCTGAACTGGGCTCTTTCCTGTTCTTTGATTCACAGAATCATTGTATGAAAACTCTGCTTGTGGCAATACATTGTCCCAGCTGCTATGGTGTTCTGTCACCAAGCTCCTCAGCAAGTCTCCCAGACTTCTGTTGACCACCTCTGTCTGTCCATCCATCTGAGGATGATGAGATGAACTAAACACCAAGTTAGTTCCTAGCTTCTTCCATAGCGTCCTCCAACAATGCCCTATGAATTTTGTGTCCCTGTCCGAAACTATGCTTTTCGGCAATCCATGAAGTCGCACAATCTCCTTGAAAAACAAATTCGCGATGTGAGTCGCATCGCTGGTCTTCTGGCATGGAATTAAATGTGCCATCTTAGAAAACCTGTCTACCACCACAAATATGGAATCAACCCCTCTCTCCATCCTTAGTAAACCCAATACAAAATCCATGCTAATCGCCTCCCATGGCCTCTCTGGTATGGGCAATGGCTGATAAAAACCTGCATTCTGCTTTTTCCCCTTTGAATGCTGACAAATTCGACACCTGTCAATAAACTTCTTGACATATGCTTGCATGCCTAGCCAAAAATATGATTCTCTCAGCTTTGCGAATGTTTTATCATGACCAAAATGTCCTGCCAAGCCTCCGTTGTGTTTTTCCTTTAGCAAATTCTCCCTCATGGAACAATTCAGAATACATAGTTGATTGCATCTAAACAACAATCCCTCCTGGATCATGTAATCTATCTAAGGGATTCGATCCTTGAGAAATGGATTCTCAGCTACTTCATACACTTCTCCGAAATCTGCATCTCCTGTGTACATGTCCTTGAGATTTTCAAAACCTAATGTTTTGACTCGGAACTCCTGCAGCAACAAACATTTCCTGCTCAAAGCATCAGCCACTTTGTTAGCAGTACCTGAAATGTGTTTGATCACAAATGTGAAATTCTGCATATACTCTACCCATTTTGCATGTTTCTGATTCAACTTCTCCTGTTGACTCACAAACTGCAATGCATGATTATCACTGTATAGAACAAATTCTTTCGGGATTAAATAACGCATCCACTTCTTCAATGCCTGTATGATAGCATAAAATTCTTTATCATATGTGGAGTACTTTACTTTTGCCTCATCCAACTTCTCGTTGAAATATGCAACTGGTATGTCCTCTTGACTTAAGACCGCTCCTATGGCATATCCACTTGCATCACATTTCACCTGGAATGTCTTATGGAAATCCGGCAACACCAACAATGGTCGTTCCATGATCTTCTACTTCAACAGATTGAAGCTCTTCTCAACCTCTATTGTCCAATGAAAACACTTATGTCACTTCTTCACTGTGTCCATCATCGCTACGCTAATTCCGCTGAAATTCCTGATGAACTTTCGGTAGAAACTAGCTAAACCATGGAAACTTCTCACCTCGAAAACATTTCTCGGTGATGGCCAATTCTTAATCACTTCCACTTTACTCGGATCCATCTTCAACTCATTTTCTGATATGACAAATCCTAGATAGATGAGCTCTGTCTTCATGAATGAAGATTTCTTCATATTAATCAACAACTTCTCCTGCTGTAGCTTTCTCATCACAATGGACAAATGTTTCAAATGTTCAGCCTTTGTCTTACTGAAGATCAATATATCGTCCAGATATACAAGGACAAATTTCGCAATGAATTCCCTTAGGAGTTCATTCATCAGTCTCATAAATGTGCTCGGCACGTTTGTCAAACCAAACGGCATGACCAACCATTCGTACAAACTTTCGTTTGTCTTGAACGATGTCTTCCATTCATCACCTTCCCTCATGCGAATCTGGTGATATCTGCTCTTCAGATCAATCTTTGAAAAATAATTTGCCCCACTCAGGCAATCCATCAGATCATCCATTCTCGGCAGTGGAAACCTGTACCTGATGGTAATTTTGTTGATCGCTCTTGAATCAGTGCACATTCTCCAACCCCCATCTTTCTTCAGACTAAGCACTATTGGAACTGCACATGGACTCAGGGTTTCCCTGACTAATCCTTTATCCAATAAATCCTGGACCTACTTCTTGACCTCCTCATTTTCTTGCGGCGTCAATCTGTATGCAACCTTGTTCGGTAAAATGGATCCTGGTATGAGATCGATGTGATGGCTCACACTCCTCATCGATGGCAACGAATGAGGTAATTCGTCCACTATAATCTCAGTGAAATCTTCCAGCAGTTCCTGAATCTCCTCTGGTAAGTCATCCACTCTTTTGCTAGTCAAGACAATCCTCAGTTTCCTGACCACAAAGAATTGTGGATCTTCTTTCTTCTCCATCTTTGTGAGAAGCTCATTCCCACTCATGAGAAGTATTGTGTTTCTTACTTCCGGTTTCACCTCTTTATCCTTTATCAGAAACAATCTGTGTGTCCTCCCATCCTTCTCTAAAGTATATGTGTTCATTCTCCTGTCATGAACCACATTTCTGTCATATTTCCATGGTCTACCTAGCAATAAATGACATGCATCCATGGGAATGACATCACACAAGATCTTATCGTTATATCCACCTATCTTGAATTCAACTACACATTGTTTAGTGACACTCACCTGATGTATCTTCTGTAGCCATGATACCTTGTATGGACTTGGGTGATCAGTTGTCTCCAGCTCCAACCTCTCCACCATCTCGGTTGAAACGAGATTGTCAGTGCTACCACTGTCAACAATAACCTTGCATTTCTAGTCCTTGGTCTTGCAAGCTGTCCTGAACAGTCTGGTCCTTTGAGCTGAGTCCTCCACCTCCTTCCCAGGTGTTAAGAGAACTTTCCCCATCATCAGGGACCTTGCACCTTCTGTGTTTTCATTCTCAACATCACGTCTCTGCGCTTCAGTGATGTGAGCTTCCCTACCATATTTTTTTCTCTCTGGACAGTCAACTACCTTGTGTCCATTCTTTCCACCTGTGTAGCATGTGATTACTCCACCTCTGCCTCTTCCTCTACCTCTGGTACGAGGAAAAGTATTTGTGTCAACATAATCTCCTCTCTGCTCATTATGTTGTCCCCTTTGTTCATCATATTGTTTTCCTCGCTGTGAGGTTCCACCCCTTTCAAACTTACCCTGAGCTTTCTTCCATTCCTCCTTGGGATTTTGGTATTTATACTAGGCAACTGCCTTGCCTCTGGGCTGACTTCTACCTCGCCCTCTCTGAATTTTCTTATGGCTCATCTTCTCCTCGGCTTTCAAAGCCATCTGATAAGCATCCTCCACCGTTCTGATGGTTGTCATGCTTAATTCATCCTGAATGTCGTATCTCAGACCATTCAAGTATCTGACAACCTTCTCATCATCACTCTCCCGATGACCTTCTCTAATGTTTAGTCGATAGAATTCTTCAGTGTATTCTTTCACTGTTATCAGTTTCTATCTCAGGTTCTGCATCCTCCTAAATAGAGAAATATGATAGTCCCTTGGGATGAATTTCACCTTCATCTTTGCAATCATTCGATCCCATCTTTTGATCCTTTGCTTGCCTTTGCAGTGTCTATCGACTTGAAGCTCATCCCACCATAATGCTGCATGTCCCTTCAATCGAGTGACAGCATGTCTAACCTTTTTATCCTCTTCAATATCCTCATAATCGAAGTAGGTGTCAAGAGATTTGATCCAGTCTAGAAGCTCTTCTGCATCCAGGCTTCCTTCATAAGATGGAATGTCCATTTTTGTCTTTGAACTCATCCGGGCAATAGCTTTAATTAATCACTCGTTTGCGGAATCCTCGGCTGCAACTTCTCCTTGTTGTTCAGCTTCAGCTTCGCCTTTGGAGTCACTTAGATCTCTAGCATTGGCGGTGCATCTCTGCGCTGCCTCCATATATTCTAATCTCGCTCGGAGATCACGTATCTGCCTTTCCACCTCTGGATTATGTGCTGGCCTCCCTCTTCTTCTCACCTCCCTATCTTCTGGGTTGGGTGACTGTCTCTCTCTTCTTGGTGGCATGGTGAAATCTTCTTTTCTTCTCTGCTACAGAAAACATAGATTTTCTTGCTCTGATACCACACTGGCGTGTGTATCAGAGTGTTTTTCCCTTCTTCACCCCTCTTGCTTGAAATATATAGACAAGAATTCGGCTCTGATACCACTCCGATGCAACCCGTACTCCTCGGAGCACGACTGCTCTCACTAGAACCTTCTCTTTCCTCAGCTCGAAGAGCTCAACTGCTCTTCAAATCCCTTATCGGGACTTTTCTGCACCCACAGGATGCTCTTACGATCTCCCTGTTGTCTTATCGGGAAATCGGACCTTGCGCGATCGCGAGTCCTACACTCGGGCGTCACAATTTTTGAAACCCCATGAAATATCCACTTAAGTGTTCTCTGATTTGATCTCGGGAATGTTCCCGTCGAGAAATCAGTGTTCGCGCTATCACCAGTTACTAACTTTGTGAATCCCCGATTCCCGATCTGCGATGGCACTCCCTGCACACCTTAGCTCCCTCCGGCTATTCTTTCGCATGTGACCACTAACCACGAGGCCACGGTCCTTTCCCACTTCAAAATTTCGGACTTCGCGGATTTGAAATGCATGGAACTTACACTCGCAGGATCTCTAATCCTCTGATCCCCGATGCCACGTGTCCTTGGCTCTGACGCCTATGGCCCACACGCTAATCAGACGGGTGTCAAGATATCACCGTTCACGAACTCACAAACTTTGATGCAAATACTTGCGGCTCCAACTCACAAACCCCTGAGTTCAGGATGTGTCGATGCCACCTGTCATCGCCTCCCTACAAGGGCTGACCTCCCCACACCTGTCCTCCGTCGAAATGGTGCAACTGGGGGACCCGTCACGTTTCACGAAAGCACGTTTTCTCCTCCTGCGATTTCCTTGTAGGCAAGAACCCCGAAACGTCGAACCCCAACTCTTCCAGATCCCTGGACACATGTCCCGCAGATCAATGGCTCTGATCGCGTCGAGAAATCATTGATCTCTATTTCAACACACAAGACTCCTATCTCCGGAATCCCGATCCTCCGATGAGCCGAGTCCCACTGACTCCGAGCTCCTTCTTTGCTCATTGGGGCTTAAACCCTGTGCAACTCTCTTGAGATCTAATGGCTGTCGAAACTTCGCAGTTTCCTCGATGAATCCTAACAGTCGATTCCTCCTTCTCGAGAATTTCTTGGGGTGACTAAGAGTTCCTTCTAAGGACTTGCTCTCCAAGCCTGCGCTTGCAACTCTTACTCGATCCTTCCTTCTACACAGACTTCTGTGCTCTCCCTCACGATATCGAGAAATGCTAACTCTCCTGAGATTTTCCACTCTGACTCCTTCAGAGGGACTTTGCGTGCACCCCTTGCACCGGCGTTCAACAACTTCTTAAGTGTTGAATTCTTCCGACTCTGCGCACTTTCTGCAGTACCAGTCTTCTATCTCCTCTGCTCAGATTAACAACTAAGACTTCTTCTCCAGCCTGCACACTCCTTGCACAACTTCCGCAACTCAAATCCACTTCTAAGTGAATGAGAACAAGAGTTAGACTACTGAGCCTTCATCAACGCACTCCATGCAGATGAATTCAACTGCACACCTTGCAGGAATCTCCTGGCTCAGATAGAGAAACAATTGAAACTCATCCTCTCTCTCTCTCTCTCTTCAGACTTCAGTTTCGAAACATGAAATCACATGCACAGCATATACAAAGCAAATGCATACAAGAAACAAATATTCATGAGCATAACATCAGTACACAGAGAAAACAACACAAAACCATGTGCTTGAATCAAACTTTCTTCTATTAATTCAATATCTGTACATGGGTGTTCTTCATACAATGCTTTGCTCGCTCTTCTCTCAGAATGCTTGAATCCCAATCCTCTATACAACAATACAATGAGGGTGTCTATATCCGTTTTCCCTCTCAGACTCTAACTATCAAATCTAGACTTAACATTCTATCTACCAGCATTAAATAAATTAAATGCCTCCTATCTACTTCAGATAAGAGTGTATGGCTCGAGGTCTGATACATCATACAAAAGGCACTCTTTCATAAATGGTGCATTTATACATTGGCGCATTCTCTTGAATGAAAATTCAAAAAGTTTCGGCTGGCCTTGTCCAGCTGTTCGTTGTCTTCCATGCTGGCTCGCTTGTTTTGGGCGATGCTCCTGCATCAGCCACACACTTTACAACTCATTCTCAGTCAGGTTGGGATCTATTATGAGGTGGCCTAGATCCCACCATGCTCCTCAGCGTGCGATCTAACACTCAATATATACCGTCAGGACTCCCCTACATCTCAACAACTTACAAAAGGGTATCAGATTACAATATATATGTATATCGATCTCCCCATGTCTCTCAAATATACAAATCCAACAATTTTTAACCAAACGAAATTAAACAAAAAAATATCCACATGAAAATTCCAAAATTTAAAAGAATTAAACTATTATCTATTAATTAAATAAAAAAACTTGATCTAATGATATCATTAAAAATCCATACTTATAAATAACTTAATCAACTAATCACTTTCAATGAACTTAATCAACTAATCACTTTCAATGACCTGAATATTGACGTCCCGTTAAAACATCACTCCATAATTTCATTTTATGTAAATATTGGCACCCTAAATAATAACACCACTCAAGACAAAACAAAACAGCAATAATAACTGTACTCAAATAAAATCAAAACAGAAATAATAACACTACTCAAATGAAATCAGTAGTAACATTAACAACAGAAATAATAACACTACTCATTGAATCAAAACAGAAATAATAACACTAATCAAATCAAATCCAGTCCTTTTAAAATGAAGCCAAAACCAAGCTACGCCTAATGTGCGACATCATTCCACAAGTGAGCCAAAACTAAATCAAGTGAAAAAGGAGCAAAATGCACAGGTCGCTCTATACCTGCTTGACCAGTTGTAATCACCGAGATCTATTCTTGAACATTCAAGCAATTCTGGGTGGTTGGCAATGATAGGAGAGAGGCAAGAGCTCGCTTGCTGCTGTGGATTTTTGCACCCCCATAACCACTTGACCACAATTTTCAAAGTAGATTCTCCAGCCAGAAGCTCTTCCATGCACAAACCATTGGAATTGAACAAACGCCTCAGGCGCTCTTCAAATTCTGTAGCTAAGTTTTCTTGATCATTAACGTTATTAGTACCCATTAAATATTTTATTTCTTCTACATGAGCCCAGAGGCAAGGATCGTGAGTTAGCATTAATCTTGGCTGATCATTGCCTACAGGGGGTGGTCGCAGCTGGTTATTCTCTTCATTATCTTCCAGCCACTCCTGAATAGCTTTGTATCGACGTGGTCTTCCGTGAGTGAGGTAAGGTCCGCACTCCTCGTCTTTGCCCAATCTATAATAATTAGATATATCAAGGGGCTCAACAAGAAGCAAGTAAGGAGTGGCCACTCTCCTCCATTCTTCACTCAGCAGGAAATTTTCTGGTAACCAGATTTGATCCCACAAAGCTGCAAGTTCCAGCCTCGTGAGGTTAGCCTGGAAGTCTACAACACGCCGTCTCTTGTTTTTGAAGGAATCGTAGTAACCAAGGCCATCCATTAAACATTGGCTACGATACTCTTCTAATTGATTGATGCATACTTCTATCTTTTGTCTTCATTCCCTCTCCAGATTGTACGCGTTATCCCTCTGCTGCTCCTGAGCGCGTCTGTCCATTAATTTGACATTATATACACAATCCAACAAGTCAGTAATCCTCTGCTACATAACATTAATTTGCATTTGTCCAAGAAAAACTGCAGATCGATGTATATATTKTGTGAATTTACAATATACCCTGGCTCAGAAGTCGAAGAACCTGCAGTGATCTCCGCCATGTTATGAGATGTATCCTCGTTCTCCTCCCCCCACACTAACTGCACTTCAAGGATCCCTTTGTTTTGGGCGATCGTGGGAGCTGTGGCAAGAGAATGTGAGATACCTGTAAACCCTTCTATTCTTTTTCTGGGATGTTGAAGAGCATAGTGATTGTCTGCAACAAACCCTAATTGTTCTAAGCATATCATTGAAATATTCCTGCATATGTTGAAATACACGGACTGATCCTTTGAATACTGCTGAATCTGACCATCGATTAAAATGTAAAAATTTAAAATGTGCGATCAGAAAGAACACAGAAACTCACCTTGTCACTATACACAGGGATGGATGGGATTGATGTAGACTGTAAGATTCCATAGATGGCCAACGGTTCCAACGTTAATACAATAGTAATGGTAAGGCGTTAGCTAAACTTTGTATTTTTGGTATTTTTTTATTGGAATCTGTTCATACAAATTTGGAAAAAAAATTATTTTTTATGTTTAAATTGCATTTATAATGTATAAATGGATTAGGCCCTGTTAAATTTTTTTTTAGAAACTTGGATTATACAAACTTAACCACTCAAATCTGCAGATCCAACCATTCCTCAATAAATTTCCAATAAAATCAAATAGAAAAAAATCACTCAAAAACTTTCAAAAAATAGAACGATTAAACTACTACCAATAATACTAATACTTACATTTTACACATAAAAAATGATATATAATCACAAGTTAACGAAGGTCCTACTATTGTATCCAATCAATGGATGAGAGATTTCCTTTGCTAACGGGCAGTTTGCTTGAAAACGTTGTTAAATATTTTGTACCCTCAACAGGCTAACCGTACACTGCCAGCTGTACTTGATAGTTGTACTTTCTATTTATGTCTTGCTTGAGCATATATAAGCTCAGCTACTTCCTATTGTTAAAAACGCTTCATTACTTCAGTTATGTTTTGTACTTCTTCATACATTTGAATATACTATTCCTTTCTCTCTGCATTTCTCTTTGCTTCACAATTTATCATGGTAATAGAACTACAGGTGTAAGCCTCTTCACACAGTCTGGAGAGCCACATGATCCACACAGTACAGAGCTTCACGGATCTTGAGAGCATGCGACACGGACTTTTCACAAAGCTTGGAAAGATGTCAGTATGACTCTCTAAAAGATCGCCGTGAGAAGCTAGCGGAGGAAGCAGAGAACACAGAAGAAGAAACCTGCACAATTTTTTCAAAGAAATGTCAAAAATTGACGCAGAAGAGCTTCAGAACGAAAGAAGTTTATAGAACTAGAAGATTTCACTTCAAATCATTAAAGATTCAAGAAGAAAGCATAATCATGTAAAGATTCTTGGAAATCGCTCTCATCTGTTAAAGATTGTAGCAGATCACGAAGAAATTGGAATTTCTTTCAAATCTTTGAAAGATTCACGAATCTTTCTCCCACAGGTGTAAAGAACGCATCGCAGGCGCAAGGAACAGCCACTGAAGCCATGAAATTCGTCCTGCAAACCGTTCCAAGGCAGGAAACCAGTCCAGAAGGGACCAGGAGAGTGCGGAAAGGGCAAAAGCATTTCAGCCGTCAGATCTTACGGACAGGCCCGACAACCGTCAGATCAACAAGAAGTTGCACGACGGTTAGTCGTGTGGAGCGCACCGGAGGTTTCTTGGCTTGAGAAATCCTGACGTCATCCTGACCGTCAATCCAGAGACACGTGGCGAGATCCTACTCCACCGCGAAATCGCGAGTTGGACGAGCAAAGTAAACTGCTCTCCACAAACTCCGATATCGCGAAATATCGAGAAGGCGTGTGAGCCATCCATCTCAGAGGATAGGTGGCAGCAGATTAGCTCGTCGACATATCGGCATTCGGAGTTTCACATTGTCAAAGAAACATGACATCGCAACTCGCGAAATCACGATACGCGATATCACGATCAGATCTCAACCATCCTTTTTTTCTCCTGGACACGTGGAAACATCGTAGCGCCCGTCGGCATTTCGGCATTCACGGTTTCGAGTTGTCCAAGACCTTTGTCATCACAACTCGTGAAATCGCGATAGGTGAAATCCCAATAAGATATTAGTCGGACACGTGGCGAACATCGAGGCCACCGTCAGCGTATCGACATTCGACGTTTCCACTTGACAGACACATTGTGTCAACGGAGCATCACAAGTCGCGATATCACGAGGAGGCATCAGGACCGTCCATCTCTCTCGGATGCGTGGCATAAATCCGGGGACTCGGGAAAAGTCCCGACAAGGAAAGGGCCATCGGCATATCGGGATTCGGAAAATCGTGATTCTTGAGGACAAGAAACCCAAGCTCTTCAAAACTCTGAACCTCGAAATCGTGACAAGAGGTAAACTCCGTCGTGGGGCCCAACTGACGTCATCTAGTCAAACGAGTCAATCGGCGCATTGGCATTTCGCGGATCCTAGAGACAAGAGGTTCGGGACATATCATATCGCGAAATTGCGAGAAGGAATCACGACCGTCCATCTGTTGAGGACGCGTGTCGCAGATCGAAGCCATCGGGAAAAGTCCCGACAGGACACTGCCATCAGAATATCGGCGATCACGGAATCGAGGAGACAGAAAACCTCGACATCAGAAATCATGAAATCCTGATTCGCGATATCCCGATAAGATCTGGACCGTCAGATCATACAAGATCTGGACCGTTGAAAAGTCCAAAGGCAATTTTTTTGCGTTTCGGCATTTTGCAAGGCAAGGAACGGGAAAAGCCCGTAGTGCTTTAACACAAGGCGTGTGGTCACATTGAAAGGAGACCAAGGGCCAATTCAAGCTCGATAATCTCCTATCAGCCATCGACAAATTGGAATTTCTGAGATCGGAGGTAAATACGAACTTTTTTTTCCCTCTATTTTTTCAGCATTTTTTTTTAAATGGCGTCGACTAGCAATCTCGGCCCAACTCAGGGTCCGATTCTTCTGGGAAAGAACTATGAGTTCTGGTCTCTTCGAATGAGGTCGTTCTTGCAAGCACAAGAGTCCTGGGAACTAGTGGATCTTGGCTATGTAGAACCAGATCCAGCCACCCTCACTACCATGACAAATGCCCAGAGAATTGCTCAGGCAACTCTCAGGACCAAAGAAAACAAAGCAAAATTCTGGATACAGAATTCGGTGGATGATTCGATTTTTTCAAAAATCACAGGCACTGGTACTTCCAAATAGGCCTGGGACATCCTCAAATCTTCTTACCAAGGAAATGACAGGGTAAAAACAGTTAAACTGCAGTCCTTATGGACATAATTCAAGACTCTCAGGATGACTGAGTCCGAAACTGTAGATCAGTTCATGACCAGAGTCACGGGGATCGTCAACCAGATCAGACTCATTGGTGAAACCATCACTGATCAACTAATTGTTGAGAAAATTCTCAGAAGTTTACCCAGGAAATTTGAAATGGTTCTAACAGCCATCCTTGAATCCAAGGATCTGTCAAGATTTTCAACAGATGAACTAATTGGTTCTCTGGTGACACATGAAACAAGACTGCATCTCCCAGATGGGTCACTCTCAAATGCCTTCCAATCTCAATTCTCATTCAGAAGATGGAAAGGCAGAGGAAGAAGTAGAGGAAGAGGGAACAATCAGGGTAACCCTCATACCAGTGGTGGAAATAGACAACAACATCCCAATCCAAATTTCCAAGGTCATAGAAATCAACAACAAAATCAACATCAGAATTTCCAGCCTCAAAGAGGTAGAGGGAGAAGGTCGAATGAAAAAACTAGCATTCAATGTTTCTATTGCAAAAAGTATGGGCACTATGAATCTGAATGCAGGAAGAAGCAGGCAGATCAACTCTCAGGCAGAGCACATGTGTCAAATCACACGGGAGAAAACTTAGGAGGTATGTTTCTCTCATGCCAACAACCTAAAATTGAACAACAACCTAAATATCTCTGGTTGCTGGATAGTGGCTACAACAATCACATGACAGGTAACAGAGACTTACTTTCAAGCATTGATGATTCAATTTCATCTGATATTACCCTTGGCAATGACTATTTAGTCAAAGTTCAAGGAAGAGGAACTGTTCCTATTCTTACTAAATGGAGTGTACAGAAAGACATATCTAATGTCTATCATGTTCCAGATTTGAAACATAACTTGTTAAGTGTAGGACAACTCATTGAAAAAGGATATAAGGTACTTTTTGAGGGAGCATCCTGCAAAATCTATGATAGAAAACCCAGTAGAAAATTGATTTCTGAAATCTATATGACTCTCAATACGATGTTTCCCCTCACCCTCAGAACTGCAAGTCTGAGTCAACCTTATGCACAAAATGCATCAACCATGAATGAAACAATGGTTTGGCATACTAGATTTGGACATCTACCATTTTAGAGTCTAAGTCTACTTCAGAAAAACTCCATGGTCAAAGGTCTACCTATTTTTAAAGAGCAAATTCCCCCATGTGAGTCTTGCATACTTGGAAAACACAAGAGAACCAGTTTTCCACAGTCTTCCAATCAAGCCAAACAACATCTTGAACTTTTCCACACTGACCTATGTGGACCAATGCAAACAGAGTCAATAGGTGGTAGTTTTTACTTTCTAATGTTTATTGATGATTTCAGCAGGAAAATCTGGATATACTTTCTCAGACACAAGTCTGAAACATTTACAAAATTCCAAGAATTCAAGGTTGAAGATGAAAAACAGAGTGGCAAATTTCTCAAAGTACTCAGATCAGATGGAGGAGGAGAGTATAACTCCTGAGAATTTGCAAATTTCCATAAATCTCAAGGCATCATCATGCAAGCAACAACAAGGTATACTCCACAGCAGAATGGAGTGGCTGAAAGAAAAAATCAGAGCATCATGAATATGGCAAGAACACTTCTTAAAGAAAAACACTTGTCAAATACTTTTTGGGCTGAAGCAATAGCATGCTCAGTCTATCTTCTGAACAGATCACCAACCACCAGTCTACAGATGAAAGTTCCCCAAGAATCTTGGAGTGGGACAAAGCTCAATGTAACTCATCTAAGGACATTTGGATGCATAGCATATGCACACATCCCTTTCGAATTAAGGAAGAAGCTTGATGAAAGAAGTGAAAAATGTATTTTCACTGGCTACAGTGAAACCTCTAAAGCTTACAGGCTTTACAATCCCATCACCAAGAAATTGATTCTCAGCAGAGATGTACAATTTTTGGAAAACCAATTCTGGGATGATTCAGAAAACCAGCAAGTGGACAGTCAAAATCCTTTGCTGCCAAGTTATGAAAACACAGAAAATTCAGAACAGCCAGTACCTCAAACCATTCTTCCAAGAATGCAAGTCCAAGGACAACTAGATCATTCACAGGATAACTCAACTTCTAGCAGAGAATCATTCTCTGAAACATAGAATCAGAGAACTCGAAGCTTGAGAGAAATCCATCAACAGTTGGATGAATTTGAGCAACATAATCTTTTTTCTTTAATGTCATGTCAACCCACATCCTTTAAGGAAGCAGCCAAGGAGCCACATTGGGTTCAAGCGATGAACCAAGAAATTGACTCCATTGAGAAGAACAAGACATGGGATCTTGTTGATTTGCCAAGACACAAAAAAAGTATTGGTGTCAAGTGGGTTTACAAAACCAAACTAAATGAAAAAGGGCAGATTGAAAAGCACAAGGATAGACTTGTTGCCAAAGGATTCTCACAACAACCAGGTACTGATTATGGTGAAACTTTTGCTCCATTAGCAAGATTAGACACAGTAAGAACTCTATTGGCCATAGCAGCACAACACAAATGGCAAGTATACCAGATGGATGTCAAGTCAACATTTCTAAATAGATTTTTAGAAGAAGAAGTTTATGTAGATCAGCCACCTAGATTTGAAGTCCAAGAGCACCCAGCCAAAGTGTATCGGTTGAAGAAAGCCTTGTATGGCTTAAAGAAAGCTCCAAGAGCTTGGTACAGCAGAATTGACACCTATCTGATTAAAAGTGGTTTCAGCAGAAGCCAAAATGAACCAACACTTTATACCAAAACAGATCAGCACGGTAAAATACTAATTGTATGTTTATATGTTGATGACATGATTTACACAGGAAATCTAGAACTAACAGATTTCAAACATGCCATGCAATCTGAGTTTGAGATGACAGATCTTGGCATAATGAAATATTTTTTAGGCATTGAAGTTCATCAATCAGCCAAAGGCATTTTTGTCTGTCAGCAAAGCATGCAGCAGACATCATCAAACGGTTTCGCATGGAAGGATGCAATCCAGCAGAAACACCCATACCTTTAGGCACAAAACTAAGTAAGAATGATGAAGGTCCCACAGTGGATTCTAATTTATACAAAAGTTTAGTAGGCAGCTTGTTGTATCTTACAACAACTAGGCCTGACATCATGTATGCAGCGAGCCTTGTTTCCAGATTCATGGAATCACCAAAAGATTCTCATTGGAGAATGGCAAAACGAATATTGAGATATGTTGTAGGAACTCTCAATTTCGGTTTATTGTACACTAAATCTGATAGTAATCAACTCTCTTGTTACACAAATAGTGACTTTGCAGGCAGCCTAGATGACAGGAAAAGCACATCGGGATATGTTTTTCAACTGGGCACGAACCTGATTTCATGGGCATCAAAGAAGCAACCAATTGTATCCATATCTTCTGCAGAGGTAGAGTATGTAGCTGCTACCTCAGCTTCTTGTCAAGCTATCTAAGAAGATTATTAAAAGACATGTCACAAATAGAAAAGGATCCAATTCCTATTTTTTGTGACAACACATCAGCAATTGCATTATCGAAGAACCATGTGTTTCATAAGAAGAGTAAACACATTGACACTCGGTTTCATTTCATACACGAGCTTGTCAATAATGGTGACATTGCACTCCAATTTTGTGGTTCTAGAGATCAACTTGCTGATATCTTCACCAAGCCACTAGGAAAGTCATTTTTTGATTTCCAGAGACAACACTTAGGCATAGTCAGTGTTGTTGATTGTAACTGTTGAGTCTAAGAGGGAGTGTTAAATATATTGTACCCTCAACAGACTAACCGTACACTTCCATATGTACTTGACAGTTGTACTTTCTATTTCTGTTTTGCTTGAGCATATATAAGCTCAGCTACTTCCTATTGTTAAAAATGCTTCATTACTTCAGTTCTGTTTTGTACTTCTTCATACATTTGAATATACTATTCCTTTCTCTCTGCATTTCTCTTTGCTTCACAATTTATCAAACGTGTGGGAGAAGGATGAGGCCACTTTCACTGACAAAACTTGTGAGTATCATCATTTAACTCATTCACGCTCCAAAGGCAGGCCATCGCACGAGATAAGAAAGAGATAGATTGTGTTTTCGACCAAATGTTGGTCGTCAGTTGGTCATTTCTCACGCTCGACCTCCCTCTCCCTTTCGGTCATCATATTCTCCTTTTTTAGATTCTGTAGCTTTACTAAATATACAGCAAGAAAGAATTCGTGAAGAAAGAAATCACTTCGTTCGTAATCATGTTGGTCCATTCATTTCTGTCTTTTTCTGAATTTCAAAGAGCCTTTGACACATAATGTAGATGTGTGAGAACCAGCTTGTGATCATCCACTCTTTTTTAGCAGAAAGATGATTCTTTTTTATGATATTTTTATAGACTTTTTGTGAAAATCTGATCAGAAATTGCTAAATTTAAGTAATTTATTTTTGTATCATCAAAATATTTATTTCAATTCCATGATGTGTAAATGATATCATGGTGTAATTATTTCAATTCCATGGTTCTATAGGAATATCTAGTAAATTATATGTGTTCCCTCGGTAAACAAAATCTTATAGGTTCTCAAAACATCATACAAATTCCTAGTTGAAATCCAGAAGTTCTCATAAAATAACGAGTTCTCATTAGGTTTGATGGCCCATCTTTTCAAGAAATTCTATTGTCATGGGTGTCTAGACTTTATCGTTTAAACCCTCCAGGGCTATGGTGCTCACTACGACATTTTTTTAGGGTCATTGAAATGGTAAGGCACTCTCCTCCTTCTTCATTTGGATGCTTCAGTCTTTGGGCTTAGGGCCAAATATGATGATCATCCAACACGAAACCCACAACAGCATCAACAACATTTTCAAGTGGTTGAAGTATAAGATTAATGATCAAATTTGAAGGGCTATTTTTAATTTCATTTTGAAGGGTATATATTTTCATTCAACCCTTCCATGATGAAAAGTTGAAAAAATAAGTGTACTTCAGCTTATAATTGTAAACTAGGTACATAGTACAAAAAAATATTCTAAATAAAATATTTCCCTTCAAATTATTTAAAATGCTAAAATTTAAGGAACGACTAGATAAACAAGTTGAATTTCAATAGAAAGTAGTAGTAAAAATCCTTTGTAATCTCAAATATAACCTTTTGACAGGTTATTAAAATCCATAACCATTGAGCATGCCCCATTCCTACTTAACCATGGGAGTCATGTTCATTTTAGATCTAGTTAGAAAAGAAGAAATTTTAGTATCTTAAGGTTTTTGTTGAAGGGCGACAATCCTATCAAAATAATATAAAAGAAATGCAGAGACCTTACTCGCATTATAGGCCTCTAGGAACATGACGATATATCATGACCACATCCATTGCTTATTATTTAAGTTAAGATGTTTATGATTTGGAGCTTCCCAAGATCAATGAAACATGAAGCTAAATGAAATTACTCATCAAGACCACCAAGTACGTTATTTTATTGAGGGTATGGATTGTTTACATTCTCTCTCAAACCATGCGAAACTGAATGAAAGAGTGGGATGTTAGAGCATAATCCCTAATGTGTAAGTTTGATGATAATACAAATTATCTTACCTTCTCCCCATCTTTCTCAACAATCCCACATAGCTACAAATATCTTGTTCCAACAATTAATGCTACACTAGATACATATCCCTAATATTGGGATTAGTATGAGTTAGCAAGAAAGAGAGCTATGGGGAATTCTCAAAATATTTGCAAAGTATCATCACATTCATGTCAATGTTGCTAGAAATAAGAAGAACATAACATAGGAAATCACATTATGGCAAGTGTAGGAGGTAAATATAACAAATAAAATGGCATTATGGTGAGTGTGGGATTCAAAAAAATGAAGTATGTAAACTACATGCAATGCCAATTCTTATATTGACAAGAATTGGCAATGCTTGTAACACACGAATTCAAGTGGGGATTCAAAAAAACAAGTTGTCTAAGTTTCTTTGGTAAGATTTCATTAAGTGACACATAAAATAGTGTATACACCACTATGGTGGTAGAATATTTATCTAGGTGTGAGCTATGTGATGTATTTCATGTTGTGGAAAGGTACATCATGGAATGGTACACCATATAAGGGAATAGATAAGATTCAACTTGATTTGTAAACGGGAGGCTTATAGCCTCACCAATTCACCAACATGGAAATATTTGTAAAACAAATATAACCTTATCTCTTTTGATAACAGAAAAGACTCGATCAGCCAAGACACAAGTCAAGTCGCTCAAAACAAAGATGAAGTCTACTACTTGGAAGATGATATTGGAAACAAGTCAGAATAAAGGTAAGTCGACTCATAAAATTGAGTGAGAAGGAAGCAAGTCGAGTAGGAAAATTAAGTTCGAAGGAAGTAAGTTGAGTCCAAGGTAAAAAAAGTCGATGAAGTCAAGTTGAACCAAGTCGAGTCAACCCAATCGAGTCAAATCAACCAAAAGAAAACCCATTCAAACCGTGGGAAGATCTAGTCGACTTCAAAATTATAGATGATCCATTCAAGAAGAGTAAAGGACCAATGGTGGAGTTGAAATTCTTAAAGGGTAGTTGGGTCAACCAACAATGAAGAGTACATCTCATAGGTTTGATTATCAACTACGAAGGAAAATGCTTGGTGAGGTGATTTTAATAACCCACAATGCATAAAAATGCCCAAGGCTATTTTATCAACCTAGAGAAACCAAAAAATATGAATGGAAGTTGACTTGAACATCCCCACACAAATAAAAAAGTAGAAAAGTTGACTTGAGCATTCACGGACAGAGAAAAACATATGGGGGGCGAAATTGATAGTAGTAAAATTGTCAAAATGTGTATATGGTCTATGGGTAGCTAGAAAACACCCATACAACCCCACGTTTCTGAAGATACTTCATGTATGATTTACGAGATAAAGGAAAATGCCCAACAAAGTCGATAATTTGCCTAACGAATCAAAAAAATGAAATTAGAAACCCCCGGTAAAATAGAAACAAATCGGGAAGGATGGTCGTAAATTTCCAACTCAATTCAATGTATGTGTCCAGATAAATATTTGTTAGTTTGTTTATTTACCCATGATAACCATATTAATATAAAATGAGCTCAAAGAATAATTGACACAAAGTTCTCTTTGCAAAAACAAAACACAAACAACCATTATTTGATAGTGCATATCATTTAACATTCCTAAATAATAGAACCACAAACAATCACCACACATAAAATCAGAATTTACCATGGAAAACCAAATGGAAAAACCAACAATCTTTGGTTTCAACCAAGCTCTTATTTATTCAACAATGGACAAGTTGCAGGCTCTCTAGTTTTTCTCCATGCTCCTCATTAACATCTGGGAAGCCTCTTTACATTGTTCACAGCCAAAGAACCCCTTTCTATTGTGGGGAAACATATTATAGAGGATTGCTCGTTGACCGAGAGGATAGTTGGAAGGTTAGGCATCCCCAATGCTTCAAATTCTCTCTAGTCTGTTCTCCTTTTCTTTATTTTCTTTTCTTTTCTTCCACCTGGAAAGGGCTCATGAGAGCCTCATTTATTGTTTTACATACAACAATATATTTCCTAACCTTAAATATATTACATACAAAAACGGGCATCAATCATGACGGCATGGGGCCCATCATGCCAACATATTGATCTCCTTCATCATCCTTAGCCTTAAACTTTGTCTCTATTGATCATTCTAGAGCCTATGCCCAAAGCAAATGTTTCTTTTCAGATCTGATTCGGATCACACCTCCCCATTAGGAGGATTTTGGTCCCCATAAGTTTCCATGGATAGATGATGCAGTTACATATATTTCATACAAAAATAGGCATCAATCATGATGGCATGGGGCCCTTCACGCCAACATGTTGATCTCCTTCGTCATCCATAGCCTTAAACTTTCTCTATTTTGATCATCCTAGAGCCTAAGCCAATAGAAAATTATTTTTCTCTGATCCGATTCGGATCACAGCTACACATTGGGAGGCTTTTGGTCCCCAAAATATTCCAAGGATAGACGAGGGAGATTGCTTGTAATTTGGTTCCTCTCATACCACTTCATTTTCCTTGCAGTGTCTCCTTTGAGACCACTCTGCCACATTTCTTGTTGTCTTATGGGAGGGTTACACTCCTTGTGTTGTAACACTGTATCTTCCTTCAAATCCTCAAATCGATGAGGTGCAAGTTCTTCAACAATCAGGAGAACCTAATGTTATTCCTCTGCATCCAACATGGAGGGTTCAAACAAATTCAAATTTTCCATGTTCACCATTGAGTTGATCTGCATATAAGTTGGAAGTTTCAGTATGAAGGCGTTCTCATTCACTTGATCAATGATCTCAAATGGTCCATATCTAAGGGGCTTGATTTTATTTTATTCTCCTTCCAGTCATTCCTTATAGAGATAAATCCACACATGGTCTCGAACATGGAACTTATGAACCTACCTGTGTTTATCATGTCTAGATTTATGCAATTGTTGACTCTTCTTGAGCTACTCTTGAACCCTTACATTTATATGCCTGATCTTGTCCATAAATATTCTTTCCTTTTGTTCTTCTCTTTGTAGTATTGTTTCTTCCTTAAACTATCCATAAAAAATATCAAATGACGAAGGAGGTTAATAAAAAAAACAAGTCTCTAAAGAAGACTTATTTGTGGAGACATGAAGTGCTCTACTATAAGAGTGTTCAATGTAGAATATCTTCTCGTCCCAAGTCTTTGGATGTTTGATGTTATAATCTCTCAACAATTGCACCAACATCATATTTACTACCTTGGTTTTTCCAATAGCTTGAGGATGGAAGGCATTGGAATACTTCAACCTGGTATACATTCTTTCCCAAAACGTTGTCCAAAATTTTCCCAAGAACCCATTGTCTCAATCAGATATGATGGAGGCTAGAAATCCAAAGTGTATCTAGACATGGATGAAAAATAGTTCAGCTAGTTCTCATCCAGAGATTGTCCTCTTATAGGGAATGAGCACAAACACTTTGTTGAAATGGTCTACCATGATTAATAATTAGTCATGGAATTTATGACTCAGGTAAACCTCCAACAAAATCCATGGATATTCTCTCCCAAGGTCTACCTAGCACTGTAAATGGCATGCACAAGCCAAGTTTTTGGTTGCTTGGCTTGCTAGTGCTACAAAGAATGAAGTCTCCAACAAACTTTTCCACCTACTCCTACATATTTGGAAAACACACATATCACTACAAATTCTCTATTCTCTTTGCACAACAACCTATCTTGGAGGTGGTATTCATTTCCTTCCATAAAAATGACCACCCACTACTTTAGATGCTTGTAGAATCCTTTGAAATTCTCATCTCCCTCATAATATTCACTTAGAGGTTCATGAGTGAAAGTCTTAGGCAACATTATCATTCCAATTGTTGCAATCTTCTTTAGAGTGCATGCTTTCTAGTCTATTCGTGACTCCTTTATTGTACTTAATCAATAAATGAAATTGTTGCTAGAAGCCTAACAACATGTAATGCCTCACCTACTACATCATGTTCTGAATCCATAGATACAGAAGGGGATGATGATTTGTGCGTATGATAGTCTCTTTTCCCAAGAGGTAATGCTTCCACGTTTTCACTTGTTGTAAAATCACAAAGTGCTCCTAATCATGCATGGGATATTCAGGCACTACTTTATGAAACAACTCTAAATGGTAGCGCATAGGCCTTCCTCCTTACATGAGTATTGCTCCTAATGCATATACAGTAGCATTACTCTCTAGCTTAAAAGGTCATTGCAAATTTGGCATTGCTAACACTAGAGCATCGTTGATTTTCTTCTTCAAGTCCTCAAATGTTATTTCTTATGTCTTTCCCGAATGAAAACTCTTTCCTTTGGTAGTTATGACATGAAATGTAATTGCTACTATGGAGAAGTTTATAATGAATTTCCTCAAACATTGAGTTTCTCCCATGGAACTCATGACCTCTTTCACATTGGTGGTAATCGGCCATTGGGTGATGGTTGCGATATTTTTTGGATCTACTCTCAGCTCTCGTCCTCCAATCATGTGCCTTAGATATATCAAAGAGGTATTTCCAAACTCACATTTATGTATGTTGGGAATCAATTGAGTCTTTCTCAAGGTCTCTAATACCTGTGTCACGTGTGAGAGGTTCTCTTTCCAAGTATTTCTAAAGATTAGTATGTGATATAGATATAATATTAAAAAACGAGTCAATGAAGGGACGTATCACATCATTCACTAGTCTCATAAATGTTGTAGGTGCATTGCATAATCCTAAAGGAATTACTAACCAATCGTACAAACCTTGTATTGTTTTGAACATTGTCTTGCACACGTCTTCTAATTTGATTCTCAGTTGGTGGTAACCTAATTTGAGGTCCATATTAGTGTATAATATAGTTTTCTCCAATTGATCCAACAAGTCATCAATCCTTGGCAAAGGATATCTATTTTTTATGGTGATCTTATTCAAGGCATGGTAGTCAATGCACATTTTGTAGATTCCATCTTTCTTTGGCACCATGGTGATTGTTGGTTAAGATTTTATCTGTGAGTTATACTTTTAACATGATTGACTCAACTTCAAGTCTATTAGAGACCTAACAATGCCTCCAAAACTATTGTCCCTCCTGATGAACTAGAAGGCAACACGACACACAGAGTGCACCGTACAGCCTCACCCGAGATAATCTTAATGGGTGACTGCAATACTCAAGTGTTTGAAGTCCAGGGTGGAGTGGAGACATGAGAAGTGTGCGATGAGAGATCTATCAAACTTATTAAAGCAATATATTGTTATTCCAATTTATGCATGCAATGTAATCAACCTTATTAACTCATTCATTCATCATGCAAACATCTACTCATAAAAAATAAAAGAGACACAAGCATTCAGTCACATAACACAGGTTTTATCGTGGTTCACCCCCTCCTGGGATACATCCACAAAGATCTGTCTCTCAAGATCTTCTATTATGGTAGTTCAAAAACTACAGTGCCATGCACTTTCCAACTTGTTCTCAGTTAGGTCGGGATCTATTATGGGGCAGCCTAGATACACCATTCTCCTCAGCGTGCGATCTAACCCTAGAGATATACCCTCATGACTCCCCTACATCTCAACAACTTAGAAAAAGGTATCATATTATAGTATATATGTATATCGATCTCCCCATGTATCTACCTCACTTAACCCCTCTCTCTCTCTCCCTCTACTCTCTGGTCTTTGTGTCTCTCTATATTCACCAAAAATCCTCTAAGAATCTCTATATATACGTTTATGGCTCACCAACCATTACAATGTATTACAAAAACCATAACCCTAAGATCGTTAGGTATTCCATGAATGCACACGTGTTGCTCTTCCTTCCATCTATAGCTTTCCTCGTGCATTCCTTCTTTCCAAAAATATCCTTTATTTCCACTTTGGTCTGCTTTAAATAGGCCCCCAACACTAACATTTGGCTCGTCCTAAACCACCTAACCTTTGTGTGCCTCGTCAATTTCCCTTGAAATCACTTGGAACTTCTCTGTGAGCTCCATTACTTTTGTTTGGGCCTGCGCGGTCTTCTCCTTGAGTTCTTCTAGTGTCTGTATGACAATGTCATCGCTGACCATTCCTACACACTTTGCCTAGGTTTGTGCCATATATGTTTTGTCTTCCTCTTTTTGTGCAATGACATCTGCTACTCACTCCTGGAGTGGTTCCATTTGAGCCTGGTGCTCCTTTTTCTATGTCTGCGAATTTATGAGTTATGCCTGCAGTTTCTTCATGTCTTGCCCCCCTTTCACATGCTCCATGATTGACATTGTTTTCTAACTCTGCTTGAGGTCCTAGATAGTTGTGCTTATCCTTTCTCCTTCTTTGCCCCACTATTGGAGGTGTTGATCCTCTTCTAGCTTCGTCCAGAGCTTCATTGCTTTCTCGAACAACTCATCCACCATGTGGACTTGTCATTCTATCTCTTGTATCCACATGGTTGCCTCGTGTTTCTTTTTCTCCCTCACCTTCGATGGAGTGGTAGGTGTGATATTCTCCCGGAGATTTTTGATCTCTTGTTGATATTGACCAATTCTCTACACAATCCAATCAATCTCCTATGTCATCATGAGTTTGAATGTCTGTGCGTTCTTTGGCATCTTCTTTTAGGCTACGACCACTTTCTATTGTAGTCCCTTCACACGTTCCCTCTCCTCTTTGGTCTCAAACTTAGCCTTCTTGAATACAGATTCCATCTTGTCACGATTATCCTTTACCTGCTGTAATTATGTTGTATCTATGTGTGTGCGAGACTGTACCTCCTGTGTAACACTGACTTAAATTTTATATAAGGCCTTGGTTGCTATCCACGGTAATACCAATTGCAATTGAGAGAATTACTTTAGGGGTGTCTGCCCCATGATTTCGTCTATGCCCAACATGTTGGGTGTAACTTGAAACATTGAACTCGGTTGTGCTATTGTCTAGATTGTATCTTTCTCTCTTTCTCCAGGTTCTACTTCTATGTATGATGCTTACGACCCCCCTTCTACATTGTTTTTGGCTGCTTGCGCTTCCCTAATCTATCAAAGGATTTGTCTCATGTATGCCAACTCTTCTTCAATTATGTCCCTTTGGCACGTATCATTCTCAAAATCCTTGAATGTGTGATCCTGGACCACTTGGGCCATCATTTCGGCATCACCCTTCGTGATCGTGTATTCTGGAGGAATTCTATGTGCCTTCGTCTTCTTGCATGCATGTATGCCAAATATTCTTCAATTAGTTCCCTATGCTGCCTCAACCTATTTTTGTTGTACTTGTGGTGTATGTGTGTTCTTATTCTTTCTTGTATGGAAGCTTATTTCAGATGTCCCCACTTTCTTCTATTGTTCCTTGTTCTGACTTGTCCTCAACTTCTTGGGAACTGTTACTTCCTTGGGTTGTGTCTGTTCCTTCCCTACTTCTTTTGCATGTGTCTGTTCTTATCTTGCCTCCTCCTCCTCTATCTCTACGAGTATTTATTGAGTGAGGGATAGAATCCTCCACTCATCTTCCCAATCCTTGATGCCCATTTGTATGTCTCCCTCTGTGATGCAGTAACACAGTTGTAGCCATTCCTTGTTGGGGTCACTACGTCCCTTGATCCACATCGCATGTTGAGTGAATTTGAAGTTGGTTATGCCCTGATACCATTCAACAACTTGAGGTGTTATCCTCCAAGTGTAGGCGATGGTTTCTTTTAGGTCGCAGAGATATCCTTCGAATATAGCTGCATTCACTTTCCTATTCTTGGCATCTGAAGTGACTCCAAGAGATAAGTATCATGCTCCATGGAAGGGTTTTGTTCGAGTGCCAAAAAATGCATAGTTCAGCTCCTTCAATCCCATCACAACTATCAGAATGAGTAACCATGAATAATGAAATCCGGTCCCCAAATCCTGTGCATCCTTCAAGTCTTCTAGGAAATGATTCAACAAGTAGGGGGGACAGATGACTATGGTGCCCTCGACAAACTGTGTTGTAGCTGCAACAACCCTGATCAGGACTTCCTCCTTGCAACATTTCCTGAGAAACTTGCAAGCCATAATTTTTGTGTCCATTCTTGTCGCAATGTCACTAACATGCTTGATAATGATTCTACGCAACCCCCTTTCAATGTCGTATTTCTTATTCATCTCCTTGGCCATTTCTTTCTCCTTTGTTTTATCCTCTAGGAACTTTGTGGGATCCACAACCTATGATGGAAGTCCTATGACGTGTGCGATGAGCTCCACATCTATTGAAACAATTTGTTCCAACCATAGATATTCACCATGTGTGATTGCCAACAACTGTTTGACACAACTGGTTCGATATTGACCTCGTCCAAAGTCTGGTAGGTCCAACAGACTTAAGATCCCAGTTCTGGCCAATCCTGTTGCCCATGGGACTAGTTTATTGATTGGTTTACAAAAGTGATCTAAGCCCATAGTCTGTAAGTAGACTCTCTTGGAGAACTTTGGGAACCTCTCTATGTCTCTTACATCATGGTTGGAGTACGTTAATTTATGTACATGACCTAACAAGTCTTCTTTTACACATACCCCTTCTGGTATGTGCAACATAAAAATAGTTGTGACGAGTTGTCTCTATGATGACCTAGGTACTATATGCTTGTCCTTTCATGGTGGTGGTTGAATCTAGGTTCTAGCCTCCATTGATCATTCTGCAACATATTCCTCTAGTTGGCCAGTGACATCTTCCACTTCTCCCTCTTATGGTTGTTCCAACATAGTTTTCTTTGAATCTTTTGGTGCAATCATTTCTTCTTAGTTTGGATCCGTCCTATTGACTCTCGAGGCTTCTTCAGGATTTTTTGCGTGCCATAGGTTGCCTGCATCCTCATTTTGTCATCCCTACCCCTCTTCTAGATTATCGATGTCCATGCCCTCAGGTGTTGTCTGCTAGGTTTCTTCTTCAATGCATGTGGGGCTTTCACATTCTATATCCAGTGATGGGATTTCATTCACACTGATGACTTCTGGAAACTGATATGGTGGTTGTTTGCTTCCCTATGAGTGCAATTGTGCTCTGGTCCTAACTCTATGTTTTCTGGTAGTCTGGCTCAGTTCTCCTTTCTTTGGTGGTTCCATGGTGGTAAAATCATGTCGTTTGTCGATCTAAGTAGCATATGCAACCTCTACAATATTTACTCGTTGCTTCATATGCTTTCTCTCTCTATGCCTTTTCCAATTTAGCAATAACCTTTCTCTCTCACGTCCTTGCTCTATATGGGTGTCATGTGAAACTTGTCAAAGAAGTTACCATGATTATAGATTCAATGAACTGTCGATTCCTTCATAGTTTCCATTAATTTCCCTTGCCATCTCCAATTGGCACGATTAATGCGGCATGCCATCATTCAATTCCGCTAGCCTTCATCAATTATTTCTTCTTTTTTCATAGTCGCCTTTCCCACTTGTTTTCATTTTGAACCGATCGTTTGCCTTGTCTCCATTGAGCTTGTATTTATGAGTGTGCAATCTCCTTCTTCTTTTGGTGCATTGTGCCTCTATTCGTACCTTTCTCTATCCTATACCATATCTTTGTTGTTGTTTTTGTTGTTGTTGTTTTCTGTTTACTGTGTGGTGAATTTCAAGTTGTGGATGGTCGATTATTCTTGTACAACTTCAGTTGACTTACATTGATCATCCCTCTAATTTCTATGCTTCCTAAATCCTTCAATTGTACAACTCCCCCATCTGTGACATCTTTCACTTCGTGTGTTCCTAACCAGTGCATTCTGAGTTTTCCTAGATGTTGAAGGGATTTACTATCATACATCAACACTAAGTATCCTTCCTTGAAAGTTTATCTTTTGATATGTATGTCATGCCAAGATTTGTCCCTTGTTTTTTGAACTTCTTGGTGGAACCCTGCTAGGATCCTATCTTCATCCATGATCATCAGTTTATTTAGCCTATCCTGTACTATGACTCATTCTGTCATGTTCGTGATTGCTGCTACATGCAGACTGGGTACCAAAAATTCTAATTGCACCATTGTTTCTTGTCCATATATCAATATGAATGGCATGTGTCCTGTCAACTTCTTGCATGTGGTCCTGTATTCCCACAATACTGCTGGTATTTTTAGGTCCCAATCATTCCTATTGACATTACAGATCTTCATCAATGCATTTTCCAAGATTTTGTTAAAGGCTTCTACTATTCCATTTGCTTGCAGATGATATGGTGTACTCTTTTGATGATGGACTTCAAATTCCTCAGTCATAGACTTAATAGTGTTGTTAATGAAGTGAGTGTCTTGGTCGCTCATCAAAATCCTTGGGAAACCAATTATAGTGATTACTTGCTCAAATAGAAAGTGTGTTGTGTCTCTACGCTGCAATATTTTACTGGTTCTTCTTCTTCACATCTTGTCAGGTATTATGTCATGATAATAATATACCATGCTCCTGTCCTATTTGTTGGTGGATTAATTGGTCCCACAAAATATATTTCCCATTTGTTGAATACCTGCAAAGTTACCTGTGGTCGCAAGGGCATCTTGTCCCTTCTATTTGACTTACCAACCCTCTAACATACATCACATTTCCGACAGTACTCTTTCGAGTATCTATGAATGGTCATCCACCATAGTCCTACACATAATACATTTTGCACGGTTTCTTTCCCAGCGTAACGTCCTCCTGCTATCCCTCATGGGTTTCTGCTAATATCCTTGGTCTTTCATGTTCTATAACACAATTTCTCAAGATGCTATATGCACCCATTTTGTATAAGTGTCCTGCAATTAGCTGATAGTCTATGATCCATAATACTAGGTTTTTCTTCTGCATGGTGTTTTATTCCTATGGTGCAGTTCCTATTCTCAAGTATTGGATGATGTCTACAAAGAATTCATCGGTGATCTAATCTAAAAATAATTGTGCATCTGGAAATTTTTCATCTAAGTTGGTAGGTTCCTCTCAGTTCATAATCCCCGATAGGTGGTCTGGCCCTACGTTCAACTTCCCAAGATTCACTATGAACTCAAAGTCAAAATCTTGAAACAGTAGTAACCATCGACAGATTCTCCCCCCCAAAATTGCCTTGTTGACTAGGTAATTAAGGGTTGAATGATCTGTGAACATATTATTTTTTTTTCCGAATAAGTAATGTTTGAACTTCTGAAGTGCATATACCATAGCTAGGCCTTCCCTCTCTTTATTGTTAGAATTATGCTCTTATTCTGACAGGTTTATGCTAGCAAATGTTATAGGATGATCCAAATCTCCTGCGCATGGTTGTGCCAAAATAGCTCCAAGTGCTATGGCTGATGCATCTACATGTACATGGAATGTCTTCTCCCAGCCTGGAAATACTAGTATTGGCGCTATTGCCATATTTTCTTTCAGCATATCTAGATTGTGTTGACAATCCTCATTCCACTGGAACTTTGTATATTTTCTTAACATTTTTTCCATTGGCCCGGTGATCTGTGCATACCCTTTGATAAATTTTATGTAGTATCATGTGTGTCGCAATGTTTCTCTTAGTTGATAGACTGTTTTTGGTGGTGGCAGTTTTACGATTACTGCAATTTTTACAGGATCTACCAGTAACCCTTGCTTGCATACTATATGGCCCAATAGTATCCCAAACAGTGTTCTAAAGATGCACTTCTTGATGTGTAATGATATCTGATTGTGCCTACATCTTTCCAATATCAACCACAATACCTTTACATGTTCTTTCAATAGAGTATACACTATCCAATCGTCCAAGTATACTTCTATAAACTGGTGGATAAATTCCTTAAATCAAGCTATGACTACTCTGAAAAATATTGTTGCTGCATTCTTTAGTCCAAACGACATAAATTTCTACTAGTAGGATCCCCATTCTATAGAAAACATGGTCTTTTATCTTTCTTCCTATGCTATCTTGATCTAGTGGTAGCCAAAGAATCCATTAGTGAATGAGTAAACATTGTGTCCTCCCACATTCTCTAACTCTTCATATGTGAAAAGTGTATGGAATAGGTCATGTAGGCACGCATTGTTCATTTTCCTTAAGTCGATGCATATTCTTATCCCTCCTTGTTTTTTCTCTAGAACTACCATCAAGCTTATATATTCTGATTCTTCCACAAGTTCTATGATGTCGGCTTCAAGCATCCTATCAACCTCAGCTATGACATTTTGCTTATATGTCAGATTTAGTCTTTATGGTTGTTGTCTGATCGGTCTTGCCTCATCTCTAAGTGGTATCTTCATTTCATCTAGCTCTCTTGCTCTGTGCTTCATTTCTGTAAATGTTGTGGGGAATAGGTTGCTCTACTCGCGTAGTAAATCTGTTACGATTTATACTTTTTTTTCATCCTAGCAGTCTCGAATGTTGGCCATTTTGAGATTCTCAACTATCCCAATGTTGAATTTATTCACCTTGATGGACACAACAATTACTTTTGATTCCAAAGGTGGATCTTCCACTTTTCTTTCCCCTTCAGCTTCCTGAATCTGGATATTGTGCAAATCATCTTCATCTAGTACATTTTCATGTACATGGTAGCATGACAACAACTCTTTCACTGTCTGTCCGTTATGTTGTTGTTCTTTTGTGATCATTTTGACTTATGGTTCCTTAATGAATATCACCACTCTTATTTTCTTAATTTTTGAATCTATGTTGGGGTTCTCATGCTCGAATGAGAAAGTGACTGTAAAGTATTTTTTTAGTACTAACCAACTCGTAGTTCCTGTTTGTAGCTCTTGTTCCATATACCAATTTGTTGGGATTCCCTTTAGTGTATTTATGAAATGATGAGGCCATTCCTCTGGGGGTGTCATTTTCCACAATTCTCTACACTTCTTCAAGTGTTATGTTGGTGCCCCATGTCCATCGTACTTCTATTGTTGGTTGGTTCTATGCTCTGCGGAAAACCTTATGCGTAGTAACTGCTTACATTGGTACCAATCTTTGATTGTTTCCTTTTGTGTGCCCCACCACCTTGTAGGTGTGGTCTTGAGTGCTATATCAAGTGCTAAGAGTCTTTTATTTTCTAACACTTCATCTTCATAAAGTGTCAATATTACTTCTAGATGATTTACTCCATGGATGCTGGGTGGTTCCCTCATCTCCATAGCTACCCATCTTACTGCGTGATCTATTCTTGCACATATTCTTGTAGAAACTTTGTGTAGCCTCTATTCCTAGTTCTCTAAACTTGTATCTGACTATGCCTCACATGAAGTGATGCTTTACCAACTGAATATCCCATATGCAGTTGGTTTGATGTAATCCTCATCTCGCCCAGTTGTCCTATACAACTGGTTGATATCCTCCAAGTCAAAGCAAGCAGTCTCTACAAACCTCTCCCCTTCTAATGGGTCTAATCATGCAATGACCCTGTATTCTCCTGACTCAAATTTCATTTTCCATATTTTCAATTTGATAATGGCCTCATTATCGAATTCCCAATCCAAACCGAGCAATGTTGGGTAAGGTGTTGTGCCATCGACTATTTCAATCACGTCAAAGTCTTCTTTAGTGCACATTCCATCCAGGTCTATTGTTACACCTTTTAGTCTCCCTATTGGTAGAGCTCTATGCTGGTTAGCCAATTTTAGCTGAACATGTAAATATCCTAATGTAGTCTCTCCCATGCATTGCCATGTCTTTTTGGATAATACATTGACCTCGGATATGAGATCTAGTATGATATATCCCATGTTGAAATCTTTGATGTTGGCATTCAGACTGAACTCCCCACTTATTCTTCTCCTTGTATGTAGGTGATTGACTATATTATGTTCTAATTTTTTGTGTGTCTCTATGCTACATCTTTTTAATATATTTTTCAATATTTTGACAGAGGAGGGATCATTTATTAATTTTACACATGATTGCAGAAAGCCTTTGATTGTACTTAGTTGTCCCGAGGGTTTCATTTCTTTGTTCTGATCTAATGATGGAGGCATATTGTACTTTGGTACTTCCTTAGTCTGTTGCGCAGTTGAATTCGATGCAATTTTTACCTTCAGAAATTCTTGTTTGGCTTTCTTAAATATGTTTGTCTCATTCTGTGCATCGAACTGCTTCCTTGGTTCAGCGTTCTTCTTCACCCATTGGGGTTGTGCTATCTCTTTCGAGTCTTTGTGAATGGTCTTTCACCATAGTCATGCGTGTAATACATTCTACGTGGTTTCTTTGCATGTGTAATGTCCACCTATTATCCCCTCATGGGTTTCTGCTATGAGCCATGGTCTTTCATGTTCTATAAAACAACTTCACAAGATGTTAACTATGCCCATTTTGTATAAGTGTCCTGCAATTAGTTGATAGTCTACAATCTAGAATAATAGGTTTTTCTTCTACCTGGTGTTGTATTCCTATGGTGCAGTTCTTCTACCTGGTGTTGTATTCCTATGGTGCATCCGGAAATTTTTCCTCTAAGTTGGTAGGTTCCTCTTCATCCATGATCCTTGACAGGTGGTCTAGTCCTACGTTCAATTTCCTTGGCTTCACTATGAATTCAAAGTCAAATATTTGAAACAATACTAACCATCGACATATTCTCCCCCTCAACACTAGCTTGTTGACTAGGTACTTAAGGGATGAATGATCTATAAACATATTAAAATGTTTTCCCAATTAGTAATGTCTGAAGTTATGCAGTGTGTAGACCATATCTTTTCCTTCCCTCTCTTTAGTTTTATAATTCTTCTCTTATTCTGACATTTTTCTACTAGCAGATGTTATAGGATGATCCAAATCTCCCGCTCTTGGCTGCACCAAAATAGCTCCAAGTGCTATGGTTGATGCATGTATGTGTATGTGTAATGTCTTCTCCCAGTATGGAAATAATATTATTGGTTCTATTACCATCTTTTCATTCAACGTATCCAGATTGTGTTGACAATCCTCATTCCACTGGAACTTCATATATTTTCTTAACATTTTCTCTATCATCGTTGTGATCTGTGTTACGTTTTGATAAATTTTATGTAGTATCCTGTGTGGCCCAATGTTTCTCTTAGTTGAAATATTTTTTTTGGTGGTGGCAAGTTTACGATTACTGCAATTTTTACAGGATCTACCAATAACACTTGCTTGCATACTATATGTCCCAATAGTATCCCAAACAGTGTTCCAAAGATGCACTTCTTGATGTGTAATGATATCTGACAATGCCTACATCTTCCCAACATCAACCACATGACCTCTACATGGTCTTTCAATAGACTATATACTATCCAATCATCCAAGTATACTTCTATAAACTGGTGGCAAAATTCCTTAAATGCAACTATGACTACTCTGGAAAATTTTGTTGGTGCACTCTTCAGTCCAAACAACATGAATTTGTACTGGTAGGATCCCCATTCTGTGGAAAACGTGGTCTTGTATCCATCTTCCTATGCTATCTTGATCTTGTGGTGGCTAGAGAATCCATCAGTGAATGCGTAAACTTTGTGTCCTCCTACATTCTCTAACACTTCATCTATGAAAGTTGTAGGGAATAGGTCATGTAGGCACGCATTGTTCAACTTCCTTAAGTCGACGCATATTCTTATCCCTCCTTGTTTTTTCTCCTGAATTACCATCAATCTTATCCATTCTGATTCTTCTGCAGGTTCTATGATGTCATCTTTGAGCATCCTATCAATCTCAGCAGTGACTTTTTGCTTATATATCGGATTTAGTTTGTATGGTCGTCGTCTGATTGGTCTTGCCTCAGCTCTGAGTGTTATCTTCATTTCACCTAACTCTCTAGATATGCCCTTTATTTCTATAAAGGTTGTGGGGAAAAGGTCGCTCTACTCGCGCAGTAACTCTATTATGATATCTACTTTTTGTTCATCCCAGTAGTCTGCAATGCTAGCCATTTTGGGATTCTGAACTATCCCAATGTTGACTTTCTTCACCTTGATCGCCGCAGCAATTACTTCTAATTCTAGAGGTGGACCTTCCACTTCTCTTTCCCCTTCAGATTCCTCAATATGGATATCGTGTGGATCGTCTTCATCTCGTACATTTTCCTGTACGTGGTAGCATGAAAGCAACTCTTTTACTGTCTGTCTGTTCCATTGTTGTTCTTTTGTGATGATCCTGACTTCTGGTTCCTTAATGAATATCACCCTCTTATTTTCATAAGTGTTGAATCTATGTTGGGGTTCTCATGCTCGAATGAGAAAGTGGTTGTAAATTGTTTTTGTGGACCTGGCCAGCTCATAGTTCCTCAACGTAGTTGCTGGTCCATATACCATTTTGTTGGGTTTCCCATTAGTTTATGTATGAAATGATGAGGCCATTCCTCTTGGGGTGTCATTTTCCATAGTGCTCCGCACTTCTCCAAGTGTTATGTTGGTTCCCCCTATCCATCGTACTTCTTCTGTTGGTTGGTTCTATGTTCCATGCCAAATCTTATGTGCAATAACCTCTTACATTGGTACCAATCCTTGATTGTTTCCTTGTATGTGCCCCACCATCTTGCAGGTGTGGTCTTGAGTGATTATCGAGTGCTAACATTCTCTGATTTTCTAACACTTCATCTTCATAAAGTGTCAAGAATGCTTCTATATCATTTACTCCATGGAAACTGGGTGGTTCCCTCATCTCCGTACCTACCCATCTTACTGCATGATCTATTCTTGCACATATTATTGTAGAAAAATTGTCTAGCCTCTATTGCGAGTTCTCTAAACTTTTATCTGACTCTTCCACACATGGAGTGATGCTTTTCCAACTACATATCCCATCTATAGTTGGGTTTATGTAATCCTCATCTCGCGCAGTTGTCCTATACAACTGGTTGATTTCCTCCAAGTCTAAGCAAGTAGGCTCTACAAATCTCTCCCCTTCTAATGTGTCTAATGGTGCAATGAACCTGTATTCTCCTGAATCAAATGTCATTTTCCATGTTTTCAAGTTGATTATGGCCTGGTTATTGAATTCCCAATACAAACCGAGTAATTTTGGGTAAAGTGTTGTGTCGTCCACTATTTCAGTCACTTTGAAGTCTACTTTCATGTGCACTCCATCCAGGCATAATGTCCTGGTTTATGACAGGTGTGGCACGCTACTGGTCCTCCACCTCTTCCAAAGCTTCCTCCTTCTCGTCCTCCATCTCTATAGCCAACTCGATCTCCTCTTGGCACGTTATACTGAGGCATCTCATCGTACTGCGTGGTATTGCACTGAGGTTGCACTACATTATATGATTGTTATGCATTATTATACTCTTGTTGCACAGTGTGGTATAGGTCTGGTACCTGGTTAAACTAAGGTGTGGCTTGCTTAATCATCATTTGTACATGTACCCTATATGTATTTGATGTCCTCTCTCTCATCAAGTCCATAGTTCTACAGTGTTTGTCATCATCGCTCACTGACTTGCAAAAGTTGCAATATGAACTCTTTGGGATTGTCTAGTACTTCTAGATCATGGGGTAGTGATATGGGTCGTGACCCTATTTCTTACATTTTTTGCACCATATTCCTCCTGTTGGTAATAGATTTGCCATTCCTGCTACCATGTATTGTGCGAATGTTGGAAATTCATTCTTATGGTGTGCTTTCGTCGTCATGTGGTACACCAAATGAATTCCCGTTTGTCCTTACTTTTGTTCTGGTTTAGTTGGAATGTTAATTTCTTCAAATCCACCTTCAGATCTATGATGACTAGATCTGTCTTCTGATATTGGCTTTCTTGTAGTTGCAGGGCTGCCTACAGAGCTTCTTCCTATTTCTAAAACTTATGTTGTCACGGTGGATATTTTAAGTGTGGTAATAATGAATTGAAAAATAGGGTCTTTTGCTTCATATGTATCATGAGATATTTCAACTTTCCTTTTTGTCACTTGAATCTTTGGTCAATGTCCCATATGGATTCTCCTAGTTTCTGTCTAATTTCTATCATCTTGTTCATGTAGTTTTCCTCCGAACTTGGCTTATAAAATTCATTTATCAGCAAAGTCTTGATATCTGCAATTGTTCTTATCGTCCCTTCTGTATTGTTTGTAGCTAAATGCATATACCAATCTAGTGCACGATCCCTTAGTGTAATCACTAGTTTTTCAAGTTTAGTGTCCTCATCTATGATCTATTTTGCTTCCCATATATTTTCATAGATGCACATGTGCTTCTCCACGTCCTCTGATGCTTCTCCTTTGAATTCTGGTAACCTTATGGTGGGTTCGTGTCCTTCCATTCTAAATATTGAGCTACTACCTCTACGCGGTGTAGATACTTGAATAATTCTTCCTAAAATCACTCCCCTAGTTTTTCTTCCCTCTGTAGATGTACTTCCTGCTATCTTCCTTCTCCCAATATTTGGTTGTCTAAACGGTGGTGTTATTTTTGGTTTGTTAGTCGCACATGCATTTATGGGTTCCACACTGACAATAATATGGATAGGATTGTTTCCTTTTACTCCTTCTCTTGGACCTCTTGTCTTCCTATAATATATTGTGCACAATATTTCCTCAATATTATCCACAACCCAGAGATTCTCTACCTCCTCTTCATCACTTACCAAGCCTTCCCTCATGGCTATGACTCTCTTCTTGGTATTCACCTTGTATTGGTAGGGTACTCAACTACGTGTCTTT
>ML787417.1:0-16108 GCA_009831015.1 Picea engelmannii
GAATCCCCATGATACATAGGAAAAATTGAAGGCTATTTTATCAATAATATAAAATGTATATATAATGTTTTGGCGAATCTTTTAGTCAATTATATAATCTTATAAAATATTGGTGAATCTTTCATTGAATTATAAAATTTTGTAAAATATTGGCGAATCTTTCACTAAATTATAAAACCTTGTAAAGTCTTAGGGGATCCTCCAACGACCTCACTTAAAGCCTCAATTTCCTAACCTGATTGACAGACCTTGCCTTGCATTGACATACCTTTCCTTGAAATGGAATACCTTGCATTGACATGCCTTGCCTTGACATGTCATGTCTTGCCTTGCCTTGACAAGCCATGCCTTGCCTTGACATGTCTTGCCTTGCACTTCAATACTAAACCTTGCAAACCAGCGAGTACCATGTTCTCTATGCAAGAGATATTGGAAGTCCGATGTATGCTATGGTCTATACTTAACCAGACATTGCCCATGCAGTTGGAGTTTTGAGCAGGCATATGTCAAAACTAGAGAAGGAACATTGGACAACTATAAAGAGGGTCTTCAAATATCTACAGGGCACTTTTGTTATGCAATATGCTATCAAGGAAGACTTGGACCTCATAGAGAGGTTGATATATAGGGATTTGTTAATGCAGAATGGGCTGGAGATCTAGACCATAGAAATCTACAAGTGGTTATGTTTTTAACATATTTTGTGGAGCAATCCGTTGGATGAGTAAGAGGCAAGGTGTAGTTGCATTGCCAACTATAGAAACTGAGTACATGGAAGCCACTCATGGAAGTAAGGAAGTTCTATGGTTGCAAAGATTGTGTTCGAGTATTGGTTTTGTTCGGAAAGCACTAACAATAGGTTGTGATAGCTCAAGTGCAATTTTTCTTACAAAGAAACCTGATTATCATTCCAAAATAAAGCATATTTATGTGCAATGCCATTTTGTTAGAGACATGGTTGAATAGAACAAAGTATTTTTGGAAAAGGTTGACACCCTGAAGAACATTGTAGATTCATTGACAAACACTGTTAGTATTGAAAATTTATCTTAGTGTAGAGAATCAATGGGCATTATTTCCCCTAGCAGGGAATTATATAAAAGCCTTCCCCTTGCCCCCATTTTTTCATAGAATACAATGAATGGAATGATGTGGGACATGTGTTGTACTCTTTGCAGGTAGACTCAATCTCATCCCAAAGCGTAGGTGGCCTATTTTGGTCTATATTGTGCTTTTTCGACCAGTATTTTTTCAGTCCGTTGTAAACTAATGACAGTTAAGGAATCAGAGTTGTAATAAAATCCAAGTTAACAGAATAGGGTTTTGTATGCTATGGAATACATAAATATTGTATTGTAAACAATGAGAGAGAGAGAGAGGAGTGTCTCTCAGTTAGGCTAGTTTTCCCAATTAATTATTTCCAGAGTAAATATTTTTGTATTGAGTGTGTGCCATTGTTATTTCATGTATTTTAGATTCTTTTAGCATTGCTTTTCTTGCACAATTTTATCAAACTCTTCAATCCCTTCATGCAAACAAACTTGTTGGTATATAGAAAACAGAGGCTAGTTGTTAGTTAAAAGTTTTACCCATTGCTCCTAAGTGATTCTCCTTCAACAATGGAGTATAAAAAAAGATCCATTCCATCCTTCTTGTGCCATGTGTAGCTTTGATTTATTCTATTTAGAGGGATGGGGTGTCGAATTAGATAGAGGCATCCAGTTGTGTAGGGAATCTACACACAACATGCATGTTTCAGATTTAAAAAGGCACAACTCCCAATGCATGGAGGCACTTTTCATGAAGATTTTTCTATTCCTGGAAGGCACGGTTCTCATTGGAGTTGAGATGCATTGCATGTGGAGGTTTTTCTATCTTTAGAAGGGAACAAAACCCCAGATTAGATAGGTGCATCAATGAGAGATATTCTTGCATGCTTGCATGTATTTTCCTCTTTTGGAGTTGGGTACACTTCACTAGGTATGCAAACTCATGCATGAGGATGCATTAGGGTTAGTGTTTTAACTTATGCAAGGAGGCACATCACATGGGTGGCTAGGTTTTATTGTAACCTCTCTTTTCTTGGTTTATAAGAGAAAGAGAGGGTGGTTCACTGATACACAGAATTTAAGAGTTAGATAATCCAAGCTTTGAGAATATTGCTCTTGTAATTCTTCTTTTTTAGGAATAGAGTTGTGTGATTTAGGAACATAAATATGTTTGTTTTCATACATTCCAGAGTGCTGAATTATGCAGATTTAGTACCTTTTTGTCTATTGTTCTAATTTTATTTTAGTATGCAGTGTATGTAATCTTGAAGATTCCATACAGAATCCAGATATTAAGGATAGACAGATTCGTAGTTTTGATAAGAGGTTGAGTAATTTCCAGGTTTCTAGTTGTAGAGTTTATTCTATGAGTGCAAATTTGTGTAGCTCGAATAGGATTAACATAAGGCCTCCATATGCAATGGAAAAATAAAAGGAACTCATGTATATCTTTTAGTAATGCAGCTTTGCCAGATCCTTATGGAAAGGAATGCAGTTATGTTGGATCCTTATGCAACGAGTCATGACATTTATCTTCATTTCTCCTCTCTGTTGTTGTCTCTTAGATTCCAAATCAATCTCTTAGATTCCATGGAAAGAAATAAGTAGGATAGGGACACATATGGCATCAGTTTATAAATATAGAGGATTGATTCCAGTAGCTCCAACAACATGAGACACCTTGCAACATATCCCATATTTGGTATGTTTTTAGAAAACTAGTTAGTTTTATGTTCCTAGAAGTTAGTAACAACTTGAGCATGTAATTTGTATTTAAGAAATGTTTTGTAATGTATCAAGGGTTGTTCATTCCTAGACTTGATAGGGGATTTAGGAGCAGGAGAAAGAAGTGTGATTCAAATTGTAATCTTGTTGGCACATGATGTAAACATTTTCTTCCATTAAAGATTCATGAGAGCTACATTATCAACATGTTAAATCTCGTTGTTTCCATTTCTCTTGTCATATTCTTGCTTGAATAAATTGCAGTCTTTGATGATCATATTTTCCTTTGATTTATAAATTCTTGAACGATAGAGGATCTGTTGTGCCTTGCTTGTCGATCATTGTTATTTTCAAGTGTTTTTATCATTCACTTTGCAGAGAGGATCCTTGCTTGGTGGATATTCTCCTCTTTGTCATTATATTCATTCTTCTTTCCATGCCCAATGGTATCTCATTTATCTGCAATAAGCTTTCTTCACTTTCCCTTTCTCTTAGAGTCTTGTTCATCCTACATGAATCCCAAAACCAATTCAATCCTAAAGAATCAAATGGGTATTGGGATTGTCCTTCAAGCAGTCTAAGGAGAACTCCTGGTTCTAACCTTTGTATTACAGAGAATTAAATAAGGCTACAAGAAAATATCATTTTCCCCTACCCTTCATTGACCAAGTATTAGATGTCTTAGCTGGAAAGGAATATTTTGCATTCCTAGATGGATTCCATGGATACAACTAGATTCAGATGAGTCCCTAAGACAAGGAAAAGAAAACATTTACATGTTCCTAGGGCACCTCTTCTTATAAATTCCTCCCATTTGGCATATGTAATTCCCAAGCCACATTCCAAAGAGAAATACTTAGCAGTGTTTTAGAACTTTTCCAAGAAAAAGTAAAGATCTATATGGATGACTTCACTCCTTATGGAAACTCATTTGATGAATCCTTAGACAATCTGGACAAGGTTCTCCATAGGTGTGAAGAAATGAACCTCTCCCTTAGATATGAAAAGTGAAATATGATGATGAATGAATGGATTGTTCTAGGACACCATTTATTCTCTAGAGGGAGTGAAGTAAACAAAAATAAAGTAAATATAGTCACATTATTACCTACCACTTTGAAACCAAAAGACATTATAAGTTTTCTTGGACATCTAGGTTACTACAAGAGATTCATCAAGGACTTCAGTAAAATATAATCTCCTTTGTTTTCCTTGCTATCTAAATATGTATACTACTATTGGACTCTAAGTTGTCAACAAGAATTTTAAACGATCAAAGAAAGACTCTCAACAACTCTTGTTCTACAGGGTCCTAATTGGACTCTTCCTTCCCATATCCATATTGATGCATTAGATAAATCAATAAGAGCATTCTTGGGACAAAGTGAAGATAAAAATCCTTATGCAATCTATAAATTATAAGAAATAACTTGTTTAGTCCAGAGCTAATCTACATTATTGATGAAAAGTATTTTTTACCAGTAGTCCATGCTCTCAACAAGTTTATACATTATGTTACATGGTATCAAGTTTTTGTACACATTGATCATGATACCATCAGATATTTAATGAATAAACCTGACATCAATGGAAGAATAATCAGGTGGATTTTGTTATTACAACTGTTTGATCTAACCATTCTTGATATGCTTAGAAAGTAGAATTTTGTTGCAGATTTCTTATCCATGTTAAAAATTCCTACTAAAGAAGGCATCATAGATTATCATTTTCTATATGAACACCTATTTTCACTATCAACACAAAACCCATGGTTTGATGAAATAGCCAACTATTTGACAATAGGGAGGTTTCCTAGGCATTTTTTCTACTGGGAAAGATGAAAAATTGTTAGGAAGAGTACAACCTATACTTGGGTGGCAAGATATATGTTCAAACTTGGGCTAGACCAAGTTATAAGAATATGTATGAGAGAAGATGGAGTACACGATATCCTCCATGATTTTCATGATGAACCATGTAGAGGACATTATGCAACAAAGAGGACAACCTACAAAATCTTGCAAGATGGATACTATTGGGAAACATTACACATAGATGCTCAAAAGTATACCTTACACTATGATGAATTTCAAAGTATGGGGAAGCCTACCAAGAGAAATGAAATGCCCCTGTAGCCCCAAATATCACTAGAACCATTTGAAAAGTGGGGCATGGACTTCATAGGCCCAATTGATCCACCTTTAGGGAAAAATAAGCACATACTAGTGTGTATTGATTATTTAACCAAGTGGGATTAAGTGAAGGATATGAAGGATGCTACAGAGAAAAGGGTGGTTGGATTCCTCCAAGAAAGAATATTCACAATATTTGGATATCCCAAAGAGATAGTCACATACCAAGGAGATCAGTTTACATCCAGTCTCATTGAGAAAATTATGTAGCAACACCACATCTGTCATAGAAAATCAACACCGTACCATCCACAAGCAAATGGATAGGTTGAAGTAACCAACAAAGAATTGGAAAATATCCTCACCAAGACAATCAACATCAACAAGAAGAATTGGTCAAATAAACTCTTTGAAGCAGTATGGGAATACAATATCACATGGAAAACTACCATGGTGCTTACACCCTTTAAGTTAGTCTATGGTAAGTAATCCATGATCCCTATCAAGTTTGAATACATTATTTTGAGAAAATCATCTAAATTATATATGGATATCCAATCATCACAAAAATAGATATTGAATCAACTAAATGCCTTAGATGAGTACAATATGAAAGCACCCTTAAACACTTAAGTAGTGCAGTTGCAAAGGAAAGATTGGCATGACCCAAAAATCAAGCATGGAAATTTCAAAGAAGGGGACTGGGCCCTATTGTTTGATTCAATATGAATAATGCATTCCCTTGTTAGTGAATGGATTCAAGGTCAAAGTCTAGATAATCCTATTTCAAGGGAAGAATTTACAGAAACAGTGAAGGCACAAAATCTAGATGTGATTGATAGCAATGATGCTCTCAATCCATCCAAATAATGAGTGAGATAATTAAAAAAAAGGAGATTTTTTTTTTTTAAATGAACAAAATAATTACATGAAAACCTCATTGAGGCATCTAGGACAAGTCTTTGATTGAAAACCTCCATGTAATTCATCTCAGACCTAAGAAATAAAGAAATTGTCTCATAAAGAAAACCTCCAATAGGATTGATGAGGCAAGACATTAGTGAAAACCAACAATGGAACCTTTGTCTTGAAGAAAAAAAAGAAAAAAGAGGAAAAATAAAAATAAAATAGTATAATAATGTTTTTGTTTTGTAGGTACCAAGGAACTCCATCTCATAAAACTTCTACATAGGAAGCAAAGGATTAGCAACAATGAATCAATACAATCATCAACAACAATAAAAAGCAGTAAGAATTTCAAAATTTTATGCACATCCACTCATAATTTTCATACACAACACTTTTCATCCTATCATATACAAGGTTAAAATAAAAAAATCCTTGCTTCCCATCATTAGTTTACACTTCCCATTTTCCCAATTTGCATTTTTATCCCTCTTTTCCAAAAAACAATGACCTATAGGATATCATAAATCCCTACAGGATCATTTTTTATAAATGGAAGCTAGGTTTCCATCACATAAAAAAAATTGTTTTCATAACCTTATCAACACTATTAGCATCAACATATCCTACATCAAAAAAATATCACCCTTTAGACTGCTTAAAATAATCCTATAGGATCCCCTGCATCCTATAGGAACAACTACAACAATACTAAAAAACTACAACAAGAGAATCAATGAAATTCAAAGGAATTCTAAAATTACAGAAGTCCTCAAAGAGGTCTAGTGGCAAATAAAAATAGTAACTCAAACTCTTCCTTAATTCTACAGGAAACTTTATTCCTCTAGAAAATTTCTAGTAGCATGGAGAAAAAAATATTCAAATTAGCATGCACAATACTTAGAACATTCATAAAGAAATAAAAAATTCATAAAGGTATAAACATTAATCCCTTCTCTCTAAACCTTCAATTTTTGCAACATATAAAATTTAAACCCCTGCATATTATTCGTGGTCAAATATATAAATAAAATCATGAAGGGTGATGAGAAAAAGGACATCTTCGAACATCATGTTAGGGGGGAGGCATGATTTGTGGGTAAATGAACTAACACATCAATCAAGTTGGTGAATCATTCAAATGAAATCGAAGATCATAACAACACGAGATAACGAGTACAGAGTTATCATATCGAGAAATGGGGATAAGACAAGAGTTAAGCCCAAAATTCACATTCATAAGTGATAGTAAGAGACATTTAGTCACCGTTTTCAAGTTTCAAAAATGCAGAGAGTTTTCTAGCGGCATAGAGAGACATAGAATGTGATCTAGCAGAATGGGTTAGATAGGAAAACAACCAACCAAAGAATACTGGTTTGCTACAGGAAGGAAGCTATCAAACTGTTCAAATATTTTTCACAAGAATCGCCTCTATCATTGTGTTACTACCTCGAAATTTCCCTATATTGTTGTTAATTTTTATTTGATGAACACCACGTGGTCAAATTACTTGTTGGGTCTTCACAATTAAATTTGTGGGTGATGGTTTGCACAGTCTTGTAGAAACTACTTAAAGAAAAAAAAACCCCTCTCCCCCTGATTTTTCTCTCAACCCATTTTGAATCCATGTTGTCTTGAAATTATTAGTGATGTTATTAAAGAAATCCTTGTCTCTAACCACCTCATCTCTCATATAAATTTCCCTTAAAAAGAAATTCAAAACAAATTCTATGTATTGTCTTCTATAGGAAGGCATATTCCATATTTTGCAAAGCTTCTCTCCTCCTAATCCAAAAATTGTAGAAATATTCCAAAGAAGCAATTGGCTAGGGTATTTTGAGAGACTAAGAGGCTTTGATGATGAAATAGTCTTGGAGTTTGCACTTAACTTACAGAATATTCAAGAATAGGAATCTGTGACAGTAGTAAGGGGTCTGGATATTAGAGTAAATGAATCTTTTATATGCAGGGTATTTATCCTACCAATGAGCCTTCCTTGGGATAAGGAACAAAGGAAAGAGGCTACTAATGATAAAAATTTATTTTTTCACCCAAATGAGAAGCAACAAGAAGATAAAAATGGAATCAAAAGAGATAACCTCCCTCACCCTTGTATAGAAGCGGCTTCTCACATGATCAAATATGTCACTTTTGAGGGGAGGATGAGTGTTGTTTATGCATATCATTTTAGACTCCTCCACCAACTGATGCATTGCTACAACCAAGAACCAGCTAGCAACCACAGTCTCCCTGTTTTCCTCCTTCAATCCTTGACAGAGATGATTACCAAAGTAAAGAAAGGAAAACATGATTTCTTGGCCCACCATGGACTCATCAAGCTGATGGTATCATATTTCTCGAGGAATATAAAACACTGAGTTTTGTGGGAAGATTTTTTATACATGGACCAGCAAGCATTCTTGGAGATACATGAATAAATGAGTCAATAAAAATAAGAATAAGAGAAGGTTGATAATCCTAAGAAGGAAAGAAGACCTAGGTCTTCAAAACAATAGAAAAAAGAAGAAGCTAAAGGTAGAAAAAAGAGGATAAGGAAGTGGTTGAAATGCTGACAACATTAAAAAATCCATTGGTCGGCCCATTGAAGATTACAAGTGTTGAACATGTTCATCCTTAGAGAAGAAGGTCCTACAAGATCAGAAGAAGTTAGAAGAAGGGCAACCCAAATTTGATTACTCCCATCTCCACTCTAATCAAAATTGAGGAAGTAAAGGACTCCCCTAGTCTATAAAATTTGCAAAAATTTAAAGGAAAACCACATCAAGGAGAAATAACAACTATAGAGGATAGGACATTAACAATAGAATGGACTTCCAAGACTAATATACCAATTGAAGAGCTCCTTTATGTCACCCTGCTAGAACTGGAGAAATCCAAAGTTGAACTATAAAATGGAAGAGAATGGAAGAAAGAAACAAAGGGAAGAAGAAGGAAGAGATCCCTAAAGAAATGTAGAGACAAATTCAATACCTACAAGAGAAATTTAAAATAATAGCCATGTAGAAAGTGGAATATAGTCAAAATATAAAGGTGAAAAATCATAAATTAAAACATATATTAGATAAATCTGAGAGGTAGCTGGATACCAAAAATGAAAGAACAAAGATCGTGGAAGCTTCCCTAGAGACCATGCACAAATTGTCCCTGGAGATGTTGGAATATAGGTATCATACTAGAGTCTATGACGTGTTCCTCAAGAAGCAATGGCATAAGAATGAAATTGCAAATCTGGCCCAACTAGTGAGATATAATCTAGACACACCTAAAGTTTTCTTGGATGCCTATGTGTTACGAGGAAAAAACTCTCTATGGTCAGGGTAAACCACAATAGATAGGTATGACTACAGAAATCTACTCAATTCCAACATATGCTATATAAACCAATGTGCAAGGGAGATAAGAAAGAATCTTACCTCATTCCAACATTTGATGACGTTCCACTGTTGAGTACTTTGACCCAAAGCTTTGTACCTACAACAAGTTCTCAACAAACAAGTAGAGAAAGTATATAGTGATAATATAAAGGGGTTAGGACATTAGATAGCATAATCCATTAATAAACATTACAAATATGCACATGGATAATAATCACATATTTGCATGATACCAATTAGAAGGGAAAGGAGTATTTCTATTAATAAATGATCAACAGAAGAGAAAACATTACAAACTTCCATGTCAGCACGGTTCAAAACCAAGAAACCAAGTTCCTTCCAATTGGGTCTCCACCACTTCAATCCTCCACCAAAGGCAAGATAAAAGAAAAGAGACAATGTGGTTCTCTCCACAATAGAGAAAGAGCTTGGGGGATGAACATTGTCTTCAAACTTGAGGGACAAAGGGATGCAGAATCAATATGAAGTATATTAATAAATGATCAACATAAGAGAAAACATTACAAACTTCCATGTCAGCACGGTTCAAAACCAAGAAACCAAGTTCCTTCCAATTGGGTCTCCACCACTTCAATCCTCCACCAAAGGCAAGCTAAAAGAAAAGAGACAATCTGGTTCTCTCAACAATAGAGAAAGAGCTTGGGGGATGAACATTGTCTTCAAACTTGAGGGACAAAGGGATGCAGACTCAATATGAAGTAATTTCTCCACAGTAACTTTGCTCTCAAAGTTGAATGCTTTTTTCTTTTTTCCATAGATCTAAATTGTGTTCTTATAGCCTTCAAAATGCAACTGAAGGTTGAGTCGAAACGTTTCCAGTATATGGAAGGCCAAGGATCAGAGATCTCCTGTCGTGACATGGAAACCCAACTTCATTTTTTTATTTTTTGGCACAAATACCGATGTATGAGGGATGTAGTGGAGCATCCTTCATATACGCTTGTTGTATAGTAGATAGGGTGTGTATATGTGGAAAAATATGTATTTTTAGTTCTGGATTCATCAAAAAGGGATGACAAGTCTGCATAGGTAAATGGAAAAATGCCCTTTGTGCAAGATAACAATGGTAAGGAAAATCTTTCTATAATAGATGCCCCCTAATGTGTGAGATCATAAGATTATCTACGATGGCCGAAATACATTATAAATAACCCAGAAGTGGAGTGGTGTAAACCCAACTGGAAAGACTAGTTGCTCATTACATTCTGTTTTGACTTTACATACATGGCTGCCAATAGAATACAATGAAGATCCATGTGGAAAATATACCAAATAAGTGTCTGTGGCCATGAATAGGAAAATACAAATGTGGTTATATGCCAAAAGTTGTCATAATAACGAACAAGACCCAGTAGAACCAGTCTCAAAACCAATCTGAATATATCTATATACGATGGAGTATAATCTAATGTCTCAGGACTACTGTAGTCAAATAGGTGTTGGTCCAATGAAAAGGAAGAAACAAATCAGGAAAGCTATGGCCACATAGTGATGTCTTCAAGTGTTCTACACATCCACCAAAGGTTCAACTCTACATCATGTGAATAAAGGAGTTGAGGTCGAACACAATGAGACATCATTTGATTACCGGTCATTGAGGTATATCTTTAACAAACACGAGATAACCTACCAATAATGAAAGTAGGTATCAATACATCGAGTACATTCCTACAAGTGTGAAAAGGAGTTGATGTCGAATACCTGAGGAATCCATTGATCAAGATACATTGATGTATTCCCATCTGTCAATGGTGAGAGAGCCTACCACTAATGACTGCAAGTCTCAAGGTACTCATAAACCTCTAGGTCCCATATCCAAAATAAATGAAATGAAGTCAATGGAAAGAGACCCACTGAAAGGAGAGAATTACGACATCTCTCATCAGTCAGCACGAGGAACAAAGCAGGATCTTCATAATTTATTGGAAATCGGACGAAGAACATGTTCACAAACCAATGACCATGTGTGTCTTTCGTGTGTGCCAAATGCAAGTGGTACATGAAAAATACCCTCTAAATAGAAGCCGATGATGAAAAATAATGACAAAGGCGAGGAAACCACCAATAAGGCTAATGGCATCCAAGACACTGCACGAATCGATTGTTGGATTCAAGGTGACCTACCAATGATGAAAGTAAGGCCATGGTGCATGATAAGACCATAATATCATGTGATTATGAGACACATTGAGGGTATGGCTGACATGAAAAGTCAAGAGTTCTGATGAATGGCCGACACAAGTTGATGGACTTCCTTTGAACAAGAGCATGAGACGTGTGGTAGACTCCATCAGCATAGACTCAATGATGTAACTATTAGATGCACGAAGTAGCAATAATGTTCTCTATAGGGACTGGAAGAGTAACCATTCGATAGAGAAAAAATCTGTAACGAGATCACCTTCCTAAGGCCATACTAAACCCAAAATTATGACGACACAAGGACTCAATAATTTTATGCTATGTTCAAAGGCGATAGGACTGCTACCAATTATAATATAATACTCCTTTCCCACCCGTCTTTTTTTGGTTTTTCATAACAAACGAATGCTATGATACAAAGGAGGAAACTAGTGTCACAAGCAAGAAAAACTAGTTCTAGCAGTAGAATGTACCTATGCTCAATGCAAGGAAATGCATGAGGGAGATGGACACTCATGGTGATGTTCCATCTAGGGCATAGGGTGTCAAATTGTGAAGGATATAAACAAGGCTCTTCTTGGTTGAGGATGCAAAAATTGCTTATGCAATGGTTTATAACGCAAAGCGAGAACCAACTAAAGGCTCAATACTGCAAGCGAGGGCATGAGATGCAATCACAACTTGATGCCAAAAAATGTCATTTTTTATGTCTTTTAGTCTACTTGGTGTGAAAAAGGGATAAAATTGTGCCAAATAGACGTCTTTTCAAATCCAATTTACGAGTGTGAAAAAGACAAGTTCACTCGGTGATCTTTTCTATTTTTGGTAACGAGTCGGAAAAGAGATTATCTAAGACTCATGACCTTTCAAAGCCAATTTAACGAGTGTGAAAGGGACAAATCACTCAACAATATTTTTAGTTTTTAGATGAGTCGAAAAATATCTTAACTAAGACTCATGACCTTTGAAATCCAATTTAACAAGTGTGAAAGGGAAAAATCACTCGACAATCTTTTCGCTTTTTTTGAACGAGTCGGAAAAGAGCTTAACTTAGACTCGTCAGGGATATTCTAGGTGGCAAGTCATGGGGGAGGCCAAGGTTTCTGTGCAGACCTTTTGTGGAATGTCGGTATCTTACGAAGAACTGACACAAGCTTGGTAAGACCGAAAGATCTCCAAGTCGAGGAGGGAAAAGTGTTAGTAGAGGCTATCATCTCCATGTTATATTGAATAATGTATCTTTTTGGAAAAGACATAGGCAAAGGCATTGGATACCCCACAAGACCATCCCAATCAAAGGGAACCTCGTCAAGACTTGGAGGGAGAGAACTTGGGAAGAGTAAAACTCTCTCTTGTTTAAAAGGTGAAGTAATAGAAATGATAAGGACATGGCATAGAAGGTATAGAACCAGAACCAGAAGAGCAAGATTGACCAAACATTGCATTGGTGAAACTGCTTCCTTAGACTTGTCACTCTCCGAGATAAGAGTGGGGTCGATCAAATATTGCATCGATATGACCACTTCCTCAACCATCGATTAAATAGGATGTGATACAAAAATGTCAAGAGGCACGTCACCCCAAGAAAAAGGAGTGTTGTTGATCAAAGATTGCATTGACATGACTGCTGGTTGAACAATATGTGAGACAACAAGGTCAAGAAACACATCACCCTCAAACATAGGAGAGGTGTCGATCGAACATTGCATCGACATGAACACAGGTTGAACGGGATGTGAGACAACAAGGTCAACCCATTTTGAAGCCATGTTGTCTTGAAATTATTAGTGATGTTATTAAAGAAATCCTTGTCTCTAACCACCTCATCTCTCATATAAATTTTCCTTAAGAACATAGTCAAAACAAATTCTATGTATTGTCTTCTACAAGAAGGCATATTCCATATTTTGCAAAGTTTCTCTCCTCCTACATCAGTCTTTTGTGCATCTATTTTCCACATATATATATTCACTGAACCCTCAAAAATTTATGGTAATCCAAAAATTGTAGAAATGTTCCAAAGAAGCAATTGGCTAGGGTATTTTGAGAGACTAAGAGGCTTTGATGATGAAATAGTCTTGGAGTTTTCACTTAACTTACATAATATTCAAGAATAGGAATATGTGACAACAGTAAGGCATCTAGAGATTAGAGTAAATGAATCTTTTATATGCAGGGTATTTATCCTACCAATGAGCCTTCCTCGGGATAAGGAAGAAAGGAAAGAGGATACTAATGCTAAAAAGTTATTTTTTCACCCAAATGAGAGGCAACAAGAAGATAAAAATGGAATCAAAAGAGATAACCTCCTTCACCCTTGGATAGAAGCGCCTTATCACATTATCAAATATGTCACTTTTGAGGGGAGGATGAGTGTTGTTTATGGATATCATTTCAGACTCCTCCACCAACTAAGGCATTGCTACAACCAAGAACCAACTAGCAACTTCAGTCTCCCTATTTTGCCTCCTTCAATCCTTGAAGGAGATGAGTACCAAAGTAAAGAAAGGAAAACATGATTTCTTGGCCCACCATGGACTCATCAATATGATGGTATCATATTTCTCGAGGAATATAAAACACTGAGTTTTGTGGGAATATTTTTTATACATAGACCAGCAAGCATTCTTGGAGATACAGAAAGAAATGAGTCAAGAAAAATAAGAATAAGAGAAGGTTGATAATCCTAAGAAGGAAAGAAGACCTAGGTCCTCAAGACAATAGAAAAAATAAGAAGCTAAAGGTAGGAAAAAGAGGATAAGTAAGTGGTTGACACGCTAACAACATTAAAAACCCCATTTGATCAGGGGATCAAATTTTGCTCAATTTTAAAAGTTCTCGGAATGCGACGAAAACAGTGCCATTGCATCCATCTCGTCTTCCTGATTCCGACGGTATATTTACTTTCTCAAACGGAGTTCGTATGGAGAAGATACAACGATCTGTCTGCCAAGACAAACAGGCAAAAATGTTAGATGCTGACTGTACCAGTCCATACAGTCCATACGGTCTGACGTGGCAGGGCCGTACAGGCCGTACGACCGTACGATGGTGACATGGCAGGTTTTTGTTGGTTGCTGGATGGTGAATAAGAAGTTGACACGTGTCCGGTTGGTGGAAAATAATATGAGGAAACGTGGCCCAATCCATGGGCGCCATGTGTCCCCCATTTGTTTGGTTTATATTGTTACATAAAATGTAATGGGAGTCTGCGGGGTTCGACCCCGGGACCTCCCCCTCTATGTAAATCTTTATATAACCGTCCGACCAATGCGCCCATGACATGTGACTTAACATATAACCCAACACATATTTTATAAAGTTGTTTCAATGTATGAATGGGTGGGGGTTGGGCCGGGGCTTAGCCCCGGCCCGTGGTTATTTGAAATGATATGTGACCATGTCGTAAAGCCCAACAAATGGCGCGGGTATAAAACCATAGTTTATATATTGTATTGTGTTCACATATATATACCATTGTGTATTAGCGCGAGGTTGAAACATAACCCGTGGGTTTTGTTATATAACCAATGGTATAATATGCGCGGGAGTTCCAACGGTTATGGAGGTTTAACCACTTTTATCAATGCACGAGGTCACATGTCCATACACCCAGGTGGCGAGGCGGTTAGGGGGCTGGCGCACCCTTAACCATCCTACGGTTTGCACCATTGGCGCAGTTGTGCCCGGTGCTGGGTTTATATGCTTAAAAATGCGTGTGAGCCAGGTTCATTCAAAGAGGGTGTGAATTGTAGAACCAGAGACAACAAGCTTGAAGAGGGAGACTTCTAGGAGGCCTAACTTCTTCATTTTTCGATCGATTGAGGTGCCGAAAGAGCCCAGACAGGGGTTTTGGGACGCTGGGAAGCCATTGGAGCAGTTGGTTTGTTAGTTTGAGCATTGTAAGACATGTTTTTGAGCACTTTTTGAGAAATTAATAATAATGATCCATTAGAAGCTGGACCAGGAGATGTAGCCCAGAAGAGGGGTGAACTCCTTTATCAATCGTTGTGCATATGTGTTTATGTTCAATGTTTATGCTGCTGTCTATGAGTAATTTACATAAGTAATCCTTAATTTATGTGTTGCAAACTGATCCTGTTTCTTTAAACACATGACATTTCACTTGCAATAATTTTTCATGTTTTTCAAGTCTTCTTCATTTTTAGATCAAGTTGGTATCAGAGCACTGGTTTTGAAGACTTGATTGTTTGCAAGTTTTGTTTCTGATGCTCACAAGGTTGAAACTCACAAGAGGAGAAGGTCAACTTGTGGAGCCAAGTTATTATCCGACAAGGAGGAAGCAGTTTCATTCACTGCAAGTTGCAGAGAGACTTTCACCAAGCATGGATCATGCAGAAGACCATGAACGTGTTCTGGCTGAAGAGGAAGATTTCAGGAAAACTATCATACAGTTGAGAGATATGATGAAGGTCATGATGGAATGGAACATAATGTCGTAGGGTGAAGGCTCCAACCCTTCAATGCATAAAGGAAGCGGTGGTGACAAGACTCCAAACAGAGATGGAGGGAATTGTGCTTCTCCACCACCCTCTCCTTCTCCATCATCTTCTTCTTCTTCTTCTTCTACCAATTTGAAACATCTTCCGAATGGGCATGGTAAAACTCCTTCGCAAATTCCTTCATTAAAGCTTGATATAAAATTTGAGTTTCCACTTTATAATGGAGAAGTTAACGCTGAAAAGTTAGATAACTGGATACGTCAAATTGAAGTCT
>ML787417.1:19763-43504 GCA_009831015.1 Picea engelmannii
GATATGGTCCCTTCAAGATTGTTGACAAGATTGGTAACAATGCTTTTCGTTTAGATTTGCCTCCATATATGTAGATGTATGCAGTTGTTAATGTTGAGAATTTGAAGTTGTATGAGCCTCCATTGATTGATGATCAAGGAGAGAATGTCCAGATTCCTTTCATTGATGATTTTTCTCCAGAGTATCTAACAAAACTGCATGAAGACACCATCCTTGACAGGAGAATGCGAACTTTGAAGCGAGGAAATGTGGAGTATTTGCGATTTGGTCTTAAAGGGACGAATCCAAGCAAGGCCAAGTGGATTGAGGTTGGAAGGGTGAGGGAACTTTACCCTCATCTTCACATAGACTGAGATAGTCTTTTGGTGGTCCAAAAGCTTCCCAATGGGGAGGTGTGATCAGGGGATCAAATTTTGCTCAATTTTCAAAGTGCTCGGAATGCGACGAAAATAGTGCCATTGCGTCCGTCTCGTCTTCCCGATTCTAGTGGTATATTTACTTTCTCAAATGGAGTCCGTATGGAGAAGATGTCGCGATCTGTCCACCAAGCCAAACAGGCAAAAATGTTAGATGTTGACTGTACCAGTCCGTACAGTCTGACGTGGCAGGGCCGTACAACCGTACAACCGTACAATGGTGATGTGGCAGGTTTTTGTTGGTTGATGGATGGTGAATAGGAAGTTGACACGTGTCCGGTTGGTGGAAAATAATATGAGGACACGTGGCCCAATCCATGGGTGCCACGTGTCCCCCATTTGTTTGGTTTATATTGTTACATAAAATGTAATGGGAGTCTGCGGGGTTCGACCCCGGGACCTCCCCCTCTATTTAAATCTTTATATAACCGTCCGACCAATGCGCCCATGACATGTGACTTAACATATAACCCAACGCATATTTTATAAAGTCGTTTCAATGTATGAATGGGCGGGGGTCGGGCTGAGGCTTAGCCCCGACCCGTGGTTATTTGAAATGATATGTGACCACGTCGTAAAGCCCAACGAATGGCACGGGTATAAAACCATAGTTTATATATTGTATTGTGTTCACATATATATACCGTTGTGTATTAGCGTGGGGTTGAAACATAACCCGTGGGTTTTGTTATATAAACAATGGTATAATATGCACGGGAGTTCCAAGGGTTATGGCGGTTTAACCACTTTTATCAATGCGGGAGGTCACATGGCCATACACCCAGGTGTCGAGGTGGTTAGGGGGCTGGCATGCCATTAACCGTCCTACGGTTTGCATCGTTGGCGCGGTTGCACCCGGTGCTAGGTTTATACGCTTAAAAATGCGTGTGAGCCAGGTTCATTCAAAGAGGGTGCGAATTGTAGAACCAGAGACAACAAGCTTGAAGAGGGAGACTTCCAGGAGGCCTAACTTCTTCATTTTTTGACCGATTGAGGTGCCGAAAGAGCCCAGACAGGGGTTTTGGGACACTGGGAAGCCATTGGAGCAGTCGGTTTGTCAGTTTGAGCATTGTAAGACATGTTTTTGAGCACTTTTTGAGCAATTAATAATAATGATCCATTGGAAGTTGGACCAGGAGATGTAGCCCAGAAGAGGGGTGAACTCCTTTATCAATTGTTGTGCATATGTGTTTATGTTCAATGTTTATGCTGCTGCCTATGAGTGATTTACATAAGTAATCCTTAATTTATGTGTTGCAAACTGATCCTATTGCTTTAAACACATAACATTTCACTTACAATAATTTTTCAAGTTTTTCAAGTCTTCTTCATTTTTAGATCACCATTGGTCATCCCATTGAAGATTACAAGTGTTGAACATGTTCATCCTTAGAGAAGAAGGTCCTACAAGATCAAACGAAGTTAGAAGCAGGGCAGCCCAAAGTTGATTACTCCCCTCTCAACTCTAATCAAAATTGAGGAAGTAAAGGAGTCCCCTAGTCTATCAAATTTGCAAAAAGCTAAAGTAAAAACACATCAAGGAGAAATAACAACCATATAGGAAAGGCCATTAACAATAGAAGGGACTTCCAAGACTAATATACCATTTGAACAACTCCTTTATGTCACCCTACTAGAACTGGAGAAATCCAAGGTTGAACTATAAAATGGAAGAGAATGGAAGAGAGAAACAAAGGGAATAAGAAGGAAGAGATCCCTAAAGAAATGGAGAGACAAATTCAATACCTACAAGAGAAATTTCAAATAATAGCCATGTAGAAAGTGGAATATAGTCAAAATATAAAGTTGGAAAATCAGAAATTAAAACATATATTAGATGAATCTGAGAGGGAGTTAGCTACCAAAAATGAAAGAGAAAAGATCATGGAAGATTCCCTAGAGACCATACAAAAATTGTCCCTGGAGATGTTGGAATATAGGTAGCCTACTAGAGTCTATGATGTGTTCCTCAAGAAGCAATGGCATAAGAATGAAATTGCAAATCTGGCCCAACTAGTGAGATATAACCTAGACACACCTAAAGATTTCTTGGATTCTTATGTGTTACGAGGAAAAAACTCTCTATGGTCAGGGTAAACCACAATAGATATGTATGACTATATAAATCTACTCAATTCTAACATATGTTATATAATCCAATGTGCAAGCGAGATAAGAAAGAAGCCTACCTCATTCCAACGTTTGATGATGTTCCACTGTTGATTACTTTGACCCAAAGCTTTGTACCTTCAACAAGCTCTCAACAAACAAGCAGAGAAAGTATATAGTGATAATATAAAGGGGTTAGTACATTATATAGAATAATCCATTAATAAACATTACAAATATGCCCATGGATAATAATCATATATTTGCACGATACCAATTGGATGGGAAAGGAGTATTTCTATTAATAAATGATCAGTAGAAGAGAAAACATTACAAACTTCTGTGTCGGCAAGGTTTGAAACCAAGAAACCAAGTTCCTTCCAACTGGGTCTCCACCACTTCAATTATCCACCAAAGGCAAGCTAATAGAAAAGCAACAATGAGGTTCTCTCAACAATAGGGAAAGAGCTTGGGGGCTGAAAAATGTGTTCAGACTTGAGGTACAAAGGGATGCAGACTCAATATGAAGTATTTTCTCCAGAGTAACTTTTCTCTCGAAGTTGAATTCTTTCTCCTTTTTTCTTCAACTGAAGGCTGAGTCAGAACGTTTCCAGTATATGGAAGGCCAAGGATCAGAGATCTCATGTCATGACATGGAAACCCGACTTCATTTTTGTATTTTCTGGCACAAATCCTGATGTACACAGGATGTAGTGAAGCATCCTGCGTATATGCATGTTGTATAGTAGATAGGGCGTGCATATGTGGAAAAATATGCATTTTTAGTTATGGATTCATCAAAAAGGGATGACAAGTCTGCATAGGGAAATAGAAAAAGGCCCTCTATGCAAGATAGCAATGATGAGGAAAATCTTGCTATAACAGATGCCCCCTAATGTTTGAGATCAGAGGAGTATCTGTGATGGCTGAAATACATTATAAATAACCTGGAAGTGGAGTGGTGTAAACCAAACTGGAAAGACTAGTTGCTTATTACATTATGTTTTGACTTTACATACATGGCTGCCAATATAATACAATGCAGATCCATGTGGAAAATATACCAAATAAGTGTCTATAGACATGAATAAGCAAATACAAATGCGGTTATATGCCAAAAGTTGTCATATTCACGAACAAGGCCCAGTAAAACCAGTCTCAAAACCAATCTGAATATATATGTATATGATGGAGTATAATTTAATGTCTCATGATTACTATAGTCAAATAGGTGTTGGTCCAATGAAAAGGAAGCAACAACTTAGGAAAGCTGCAGCCACATAGTGATGTCTTCAAGTCTTTTACACATCCTCCAAAGGTGAAACTCTACATCATATGAATAAAGGAGTTGAGGTCGAACACGATGAGACATCGTTTGATTACCGGTCATTGAGGTATACCATTAAAAAATGTGAGACAACCTACCAATAATGAAAGTAGGTATCAAGGCACCGAGTACATTCCTACAAGTCTAAAAAGGAGTCGATGTTGAACACCTGAGGAATTCATTGATCAGAAAACAATTATGTATTCCCATCTGTCAATGGCGAGAGAGCCTACCACTAATGACTGCAAGTCTCAAGGTACTCATACAAATCTAGGTCCCATATCCAGAATATATGAGTTGAAGTCGATGGAAAGAGACCTACTGAAAGGAGAGAATTAAGGCATCTCTAATCAGTCAGCTAGAGGAACAAAGCAAGATCTTCATAATTTGGTGGAGATCGAACAAAGAACATTTTCACGAACCAATGACCCTGTGTATCTTTCGTGTGTGCCAAATGCAAGTGGTACACGAAAAAGACCCTATAACTAGCAGCCAATGATGAAAACAGCTGGCAAAGGCAAGTAAACCACCAATAAGGCTAATGGCATCCAAGACATTTCACGAATCCCAAAGTGTTAATAGATGTCTTTCTGTCGAACATAAGGGAAACCACCCAATCAACGACTAATGATGAAATGTCAATTTTTGGGTTCAAGGTGACCTACCAATGATGGAAGTAGGGCTAGGGTGCATGATAAGACTATAGAATCATGTGATTCAGAGACAAATTGAGGGTATGGACGACATGCAAAGTCAAGAGTTCCGATGAATGGACGACACAGGTTGATGGAATTCCTTTGAACAAGAGCATGAGACATGTGGTAGCAGGGATGATTTTAAGGATGGGAATTTATTTTAAAAATGTAGAAACCTTGGCGAATCTTACTAATCCTTCATATGTAAACTATAAATGTTTGGTGATATTTTTGTAAAAATATTCAAATTTCTAAGTAATTTATATAGTTTTATAAACTTTTGGCGATTTTTGAGGTAAAATAATTATATCCTATAGAATTTGGGAGAATCATTTTTAAAATAGCGAATCTCGTTTTTGGAAAAACCATGGAAAATTAGCCCATGAGCGAAATTTAGCCCCTAAAATCATTCATGGGTAGACTTCGGCAGCATAGAATCAATGATGTAACTATTAGATGCAGGTTGCAACAACAATGTTCTCTATAGGGACTAGAAGAGTAACCAGTCAATAGAGAAAAAATCTGTAACGAGATCAGCTTCCTAAGGCCATGCTAAAACCAAAATTATGATGACACAAGGACTCAATAATTTTGCGCTCTGTTCAAAGGCAACACGACTGCTGCCAATTATAATATAGTACTCCCTTCCCACCCGTCTTTTTTTGTTTTTTCATAACAAATGAATGCTATGATACAGAGGAGGAAACGAGTGTCACAAGTAAGCAAAAATAGTTCCAACAGTGGAATGTACCTATGCTCAATGAAAGGAAATGCATGCAGGAGATGGACACTCGTGGTGATGTTGCCTCCAGAGTATAGGGTGTCAAATTGCGAAGGATATAAACAAGGCTCTTCTTGGTTGAGGATGCAAAAATTGCTTAGGCAATGGTTTATAACGCAAAGAGAGAACCGACTAAAGGCTCAATACTGCAAGCGAGGGCATGAGATGCAATCACAACTTAACGCCAAAAAATGTCCTTTTTTATCTATTTTAGTCTACTTGGTGTGAAAAAGGGATAAACTTGTGCCAAATAGACATATTTTCAAATCCAATTTATGAGTGTGAAAAAGACAAGTTCACTCGGTGATATTTTCTATTTTTGGTAACGAGTCGGAAAAGAGATTAACTAAGACTCGTGACCTTTCAAATCCAATTTAACGAGTGTGAAAAGGAAAAATCACTCAACAATATTTTTAGTTTTTAGACGAGTTGGAAAATATCTTAACTAAGACTCATGACCTTTGAAATCCAATTTAACGAGTGTGAAAGGGACAAATCACTCGACAATATTTTCACTTTTTTTGAATGAGACGGAAAAGAGCTTAACTTAGACTTGTCAGGGAGCTTCTAGGTAGCAAGTCGTGGGGGAGGCCAAGGCTCCCATGCCAAGCTTCTGTGGAATGTCGGTATCTTATGAAGAACCAACAGAAGCTTGGGAAGACCCAAAGATATCCAAGTCGAGGAGGGAAAAGTGTTAACAGAGGCTATCATCTCCATGTTATATTGGATAATGTTTCTTCCTGGAAAAGACATAGGCGGAGGCATTCGATACCCCACAATACCATCCCAATCAAAGGGAACCTCGTCAATACTTGGAGGGAGAGAAATCAGGAAGAGTAAAACTCTCTCTTGTTCAGAAGTTGAAGTAATAGAAATGCTAAGGACATGACATAGATGGTATAGAACCAGAACCAAAAGAGTGGGATCGACCAAAAATTGCATTGGCATGTCTGCTTCCTTAGACTTGTCAGTCTCCAAGAGAAGAGTGGGGTCGACCGAATATTGCATCAATATGACCACTTACGCAACCATTGGTTGAATAGGATGCGAGACAATAAGGTCAAGAGGTGCATCACCCAAAAAAATAGGAGTGTTGTCGGTCGAAGATTGCATTGACACGACCGTTGGTTGAAAAATATGTGAGACAACAAGGTCAAGAGACGCATCACCCCAGAACATAGGAGAGGTGTCGGTCGAAGATTGCATCGACATGACCACAGGTTGAATGGGATGTGAGACAACAAGGTCAAAGGACACATCAACCCCTAAAGGGAAAGGGGTGTCAGCCGAAGATTGCATTGACATGACTATTGTATCAACCAAATAAGGAATGGAGTGTTGTGAAACCATAGATTTCTCAAAACCCAAAGGGCCCTTAGGTGAGCCCCACGTTTTTGGTATCCCAACAGTAACAGGACACATATAAGTAAGGTGAATTCCTTCACAAATCCTTCAAAGGAATATAGGCTTACGTCTGATACGTCTAGGCTTCTCAATCATATGAATGCCCCCAACATGACTTGCAGTGGCTAGTGACATGCTCCCAACATGACTTGTAGAGGCTAGTATAAAATATCCAACATGACTAGTAGAGGTTGGTGATGGATCCCCAACATGACTAGCAGAGGTTGGTTATGGATGTGCAGTGTGACTAGAAGTGACCAGACATGTGAACAACATGACTTACAGTGGCTGATTGAAGGTATTCAATATGACTCGCAGAGGTTATCGACCAATCTCCAACATGACTAGCAGAGGTTGGTGATATAATGTCAGTATGACATGTAGTGACTAGATTTGTTCCCCCAGCATGAATTGCAGTGGCTGGTTGCAGGTCTTCAACATGACTCATAGAGGTTGTCGACCAATATCCAACATGGCTAGCAGAGGTTGGTGATATAACGCCAGTATCACACGCAGTGACTGGACTTGTGGTGGTGGTGAATTGTGGCATTGGATACCAAGGTCCAAGGAAATATTGGTTCTGAGAAATTGCAGGCAAGGAAGGATCTTGGTTTACACCTTGTCCCTGTCCGGTAGGATAGTATCCTCCTCCATATTGATTCATAGAGGGTTGTAGGGGCATCAACACTGAGGAATCTGCTTGCGAAGAGAAAGCGACATGACAAGGGTTACTTACATGAGGATATATGTTTCCCCCAAATGAAGTAACTTCATGAAGGGGATTGCCGTAACTTCCCTCGGATGAAACACCAGAGGATAGATGGAGGTCAGGCATGAGAAATGTGTTTGTAGGAATCGACATAGTGGAATAAGGATAAGTGGAAAGAGTGTAACAAGTAGAATGATTGCATAGTTGGGCACTTACTTCTCGCATAGTGGATTCATAGGAAGGAAGATTCCAACCTCCTACCATAAGAGGTGTTTGAATGATATGAATCCCACCAAATGGAGAGGGAAAAGAAGGAGGCATCATGCCCCCAGACCCAAAACTTGTATTTGCATAAGGAAGCAAGATAGAGGATGGAAAGTGCGAATACATATCCGACATACCATGAGAAAAATGATCAAAGACCCAAGGCATTGACTGAGTACCATAATTCTACATACCATTATGGACGGGTTTCCCCCCATGAACGTCATGGGGGGGGGTAGCAGTAAATGAGGGGGGCAAAGGAACCCTACTATCCATGATAAACTGAACTCAGTATAAAATCCTAAGGCCAACTAGTAGTCAAATAGCATACCAAAATGTCAAATGGCCAATATGCATGCAAACGAGCTAGAGTAGTTGAGCGGCCTCCCTTGCTAAAGAAGGTATGTCTCATCTAAGAGGGACCTGAGACTCCAAAATAAAGTTTGGAGGTAACATAATCAGTTATAGGGGCCCTCGTGGGCTTAGAAACCAGTCGGTCAGATCCCTCCGGAGAGGTAATCCTCCATAAAGGTTGTGTGTTGTCTAACCCTTATCTGACCCAGAGTATAAGAAGAATAACCCCTGCAAGTAACCTATGAGATACCTAAGTCAAGAAACTAATAAACTATTGTATAACCGATGCACAGGAGAGCAGTCATAAGTCTATATTACCGTATGGGAATGGTAGCAAAGCCCGAAACCTTGAAAGCACTACCTCTCACATAGGTATGGGTACTAGAAAGATCCCCAAATATGAATAAATCCATAGAAATATATCTGATTCTAGGCGAGTATCCGAGGGTTATCCCTTCAACTAACTTCACACAACGTCATGATTAACTCCTATGTGAGCGGAGCCTCCTAATCTTACCAATTGTACAATGGAATTCTCAACTCCCCGTCTCAGACACATATGTTGATTTACTTGCCTTGGAAAAGTTTACTCACAAAATCCCATTCCAAGACACTAAATCATAGACTAGTTTGTGCACCCTAAAAATAAAATCATGACTAATCAATTTTAGTTTAAAGCACAAATTTTATTGGCCGTGATTACTCAAGAAGGGTATGGAAGTGAAACTCATGATATTATGACTCTGCAAGAAAATAAATATAAATATAATGCAAAGTCTAATTTTAATTTTTCAATGAATGATATGCGTATAAAAACAGTGCAATTTTCAATTTCAACTCTGCAATTCAAAAGTAAAATGAAATCTTTCACTAAATTCACTAAGCTAATGATAAAGATTCAGAAGACAAAAATGCCAAGTAATGTAAAATGCCTATTTTTTCGTATTTTCAATATATTAAAGAGAAAATTCATGAACTGAAAAGAAACCAAATATATAAATTATATTGTGTATAAATGGAATGACTCAAGCAGAATACCAAGAAGCCAAGCAACAACCCAGAGTTCAAGGACAAATAAAAAATGAAAAATGATGAGAAACACTACGCCCAAAAATTCAACTCCAAACAGGTTTCCTGTCAACCTAGAGAAGGTCAATAGGCACTACAAAGTCCTAAGAAGGCTCAACAATCATCAAATCCCACCCAACAATCCCAAAACCAATAAAACAGGCAAGGAAAAGTGGTATACACAACTATTCAGGAAAATAGTGTGTATATGCATAGCTTGCAATGAGACGACACATGTGTATACACGATTGTCAAGGAAAAAGGAACGTATAGGATTGAAAACAAGGCCAGGAAAGTGCAAAAGGATGGAAACTCAGACCCATAGTGAACAAAATATGTCAAGCAGTGATACGACAAGAAACACAAAGGAAAAAGATCAATGCAAGGAGAAAAAGTACTTTAACCCTTAGAAAGAATGTCTCTCCCCAGTGGAGTCACCAATTCTGTTACGAGGGAAAAACTCTCTATGGTCAGGGTAAACCAAAATAGATAGGTATGACTGCAGAAATCTACTCAATTCCAACATATGCTATATAAACCAATGTGCAAGCGAGATAATAAAGAAGCCTACCTCGTTCCAATGTTTGATGGTGTTCCATTGTTGATTACTTTGACCCAAAGATTTGTACCTGCAACAAGTTCTCAACAAACAAGTAGAGCAAGTATATAGTGATAATATAAAGGGGTTAGCACATTAGATAGCATAATCCATTAATAAACATTACAAATATGCCCATGGATAATAATCATATATTTGCATGATACTAATTGGATGGGAAAGGAGTATTTCTATTAATAAATGATCAGCATAAGTGAAAACATTATAGACTTCCATGTTGGCATGATTCGAAACCAAGAAACCAAGTTCCTTCCAACTGGTCCTCCACCACTTCAATCCTCCACCAAAGGAAATCTCATAGAAAAGAGACAATGAGGTTCTCTCAACAATAGTGAAAGAGCTTGGGGGTTGAACACTGTGTTCAGACTTGAGGGACAAAGGGATGCAGACTCAATATGAAGTAATTTCTCCAGAGTAACTTTTCTCTCAAAGTTGAATGCTTTCTCCTTTTTTCCATAGCTTAGAATTATGTTTGTATAGACTTCAAAATGCAACTAAAGGGCCGAGTCGGAACATTTCTAGTATATGGAAGGCCAAGGATCAGAGATTTCCTGTCGTGACATGGAAACCTCACTTCATTTTTGTATTTTTTGGCACAAATCCCGATGTACGTGGGTTGTAGTGGAGCAGCCTGTGTATACGCATGATGTATAGTATATAGGGCGTGAATATGTGGAAAAATATGTATTTTTGGTTCTGGATTCATCAAAAAGGGATGACAAGTCGGCATAGGGAAATGGAAAAAGGCCCTCTGTGCAAGATAACAATGGTGAGGCAAATCTTGTTATAACACTATGAAAACTATAGCATGGAAGAAAAGGCAAGGATGTGTGTGTTCTACTTGCACAACAACATCCTCCCACATCCCTTCAAATTGAATCCAAATCCATATGTAGGGGATGTTTATATTATGGATCTTGCATCTTGGATGAGAAATGAATAATTTAGGGCAGCAAAGCTGAAGAAGTGTAAAGAGGATGAATTTCATGGTCCACTATGGATTATAACTAAGTAGAAAGGATAGGAGAGGTCATAGAAATTCATAGAAACCTCTCCACAGACAAGGAGATAGCTCCAATATGGGAAACCAAGCAAATAGAATCAATGGCACACCTAGAGGACACATTGAGGCTCTTGGGTGGGAAGGTAGCATAAGCCTACCATAGGAGGTGGCACTCCTTGCCTCATAGGCTATAGATTAGAGAACCCCATTCTTCAAATGCTCTATAGATTTCATTTATAAATATAGCTTGGTATAATGAGGCAATGAGGAAGCTCAAGACCAAATGGATTGGGATAAGAATGAACCCTCCTCTCCTCCTTCCTGTTACACCAATGGATGATATTAATAAGGAAAAGGAAGAGGAATAATGGGTAAGTATAGTAAATGCCAAGGGATACCATGAGCAATAGTCCACCACCAGGTGCATAGCATGGGATATTATGTAGGAGGATAGTGAGTAGTATGACAATAAACAACAACGGGATGTTGGGAAACAACAATAGGGAATTGAGAACTAGCCTAGCAGTGGATAGAAAGTCACTGGATAGAAACAATAATAGCGAGAGAAGGAAGAAAAAAATTTCTTGCACAGGGATGTGAAAGATTTTAGTTGGGGGGTGATGATCGGCCTCAACATTCACTATCTAGAAGGACCATCATAAACACATTTTTACCATGATATAGCTAAATTTTTTTTCAATTTGACCATGTTTAATAGTAGTTATGGGTACTTTTGTATGTTGCTTAAATAAATAGTTTTTGAGATGGAATTTTATGATTAACGGTACCTTTTTTATCTAATGTTCATGGTAAAGTATGTGTGTAGAACTAATCAAGTAGGTCGAACCCCCTTAAAAAAAGGAATATCTGAATAATCAAGGGGCCTTGTCCCCCACCTACCTCCAAAGTGATGTTAGTCTATTGATGACCACTCCTTGCAACCGAAAGATTGTAAATCAAAAGATATTGATGAAGGATGTGTTGTTCCCATGTTTCCTCCTTGATCCAAGGGTGGAGGTTGAGTTCCAAAGTGTATAAACAGGCCTCTAATGTAGGGGAAGATAGACAAAAATATGAATATTGTGTTAAGTTTTTTTGAAGAAGCTTTTGTTGAGCCTTGGAGCTCTACTCCTGATGTACAATTAATTTTGATCAATAAAGATTCTTTTGTTATTATCTTATTAGAGTATAAAAGGTTCCTTGTTGATCCTTATTATGATGAGAATGAAATGAAGGTAGAGATGTAACAAATAAATACACAGAGATACAGTAATACTCGATTTATATTGATGAATGAAATCTACAGAAACTATAAAAATATAGAGTGAAACGAACTCTATAGTATGGTGGCATCTTGTCTCTGAGAAGAGATATGACAGCTATTCTCATTCACAAGAAGATGTGTTTATAATAAGTCACCAAAGGTGTTTTTAACATAAATCATAAATTAGAAAACCCTAACCCTAAGAGATGAAACGCTAAAATTTTTGTGGGCCTTGATGGGGGTAGTTGATATGTCTATTACCCCCCATTTCTAGGGGTAACTAAAAATATGATGTCTTGAGGCCCGCAGATTGAAGACATGGAGTGTCGAGACTCGATTAAGTCAACAGAGCCCCTTCTCTTACCAAACATTACTACTGCTCAACAATAGCAGTGTCCACCACACCATCTTAGCCCATAGAGGACAATAGGTCTTGCCTCATGAGGTAAAAATTCATGTATCGTGGTAAGTGTAATTTTAATAATTGAAGAATTTTAACATGATGCAAAGGGTCCTTTCTTTATTTTGAAAATGTTTACTTGGAAATTATTCCTTTTTCATCATTTCATCTTGGTGGTTGACATGTTTTCCTAGTAAGTGGGTCACCCTCGAGAAAAGGGTTGATACTAGGGGGTCTCCTTGAAGGTTCATTGTACCATTCACATACATACTTACCACTTCCCATGCTTGCTCCCCTCTTTTTCCTCATCTTTTGGGTTTTCAGGCTTATTGACCCAAGAAGGGATTGTACCTCACTTGATGGGAAGAAGGGGATAAACGCCCAGAGGGGTTGTAGCTAACAAAATATAAGAGCCATAAATTATCCTCTATATTCTCACCCTAAGGTCCTAAGATAAATTAAATTCCTCTCCACAAAATTCAAGGACCTATAAAAGGAAAACACATAATTAATAAATGTCTTGCTTATTGAGGGAATGCATTTTGTGGTGCCTTTTACTTTCCTTGCACATGGAATTAAATGTGTTCTTATATTAAAGTGGCGTTACATTTCTCCTTACTTTTCATTGCACATAGAACTTAATGTTTTGGACCATAATTAATTAATGGAAAATAAAAGGCTTGGAAAATTTTTGCATTGCAAACAAGGATGTAGCATGCCCTCTACAAAGGCACCCATAAATGAGACAATATGAGCCCTTTTATGTCAAGAAACCACATGCCCAAAAGTCACATCCCCATCCACCTCATACTCTTCTACATGACTTAGAGAGGGTCTTCTTCAGAAACACTCCTTGAATTGGGGATTGATCTACCCAATAGGGCACCATGACAACCCTCCCATATTTAAATTTGGGAAGTTGTATAAGGTCTTTGAGAATTTGTTTATATGGAAAGGGAGGATTTGATGCACATATTTGGGTGGTTATTTTATTAAATATGGATTACTTGGAATTATAAATCTGACTTGTGGACCAATGGAGGGCATACTTATTTGTCTTTGTAGGACCTTGTCAGGTGAAATATTTTCCATGGAGGGACTAGGTCACTTGGATCTTCGTAGGGGCTTGAATCCCAAATGATGGATGATGCGCCCCACTCATTGCACACTTGATAATATGAGAATTTCCTTTGGAGGAATTTAGATAGCATGTGAGAATGAAATTGTGGCCCCTTGCACCTAAACATTGCCCTTGGGAGGCTTAGGACTCCATACCCTATCCCTTGACGCCACCTTGGATGATGGGGTTTGATGGTGATGTGATGTGATTTGATGGAGAGAGATGCATTACTTGTTACTCTATCCCATGGCAAGGTGACATATGGCCTTTGGAGGAAAAACAATCTTCACTTGGAGGCTCAACGTCTTATTTTCAGGCCTAGTGTCACCCTTTAGGGCATGACGTCATCATCATTAGGGATTTATTTTTTGTAAATTTTAATTTTCTAAATTGTAAAGGAAAATAGAAGAGGTTGGCTTCCTACTAATTTGGTGTTGACTTTTAAAAGTGGAAAATTTTATTTTAGGTGACCTCATATAAATAGAAGTCACCTCACTTTCATTTTATCATCATGTTGTGAGAATTACATAAGCTCTTGGGTGAAATTTTTTCCCTACTTGGGCAATTCACTCCATCTTGTCTCATGTGTTTTTGGATGCTTCTACTTGTCTATTGGTGAAGGAAGGATAGCGTTATCTCTTAATGCTTGTTTCTTGGAAATTGTGGTAGAATTTTCTTGATAAGTAAGGGTTTTTCATTCTTATTATTGGATTAGGTAAGAAATTTCTACAAATTTTATGTTTTCTTCTTGATTTCAAGGTTAATTTGTAATACCCTTGGAGGAATATATGGGCATGTACCCTCCATCAATATATATCTTTGTTGTCATTGAAAAATATATTTTACAAAGGTTGCTACAAGGAGTAAAAGGAATTACACCCTTGTAGATTTACCTTGCTAACTTTTGTTTTCTCTAGGAAGTAAAAGGGCTTATGCACCTAGAGAAGTAATAAACCCTAGCTCATAAACAAGAGACTCCATAACCAAATAGATAAGGCCCTAGTATGTTTGCATTGGAGATTGGATATTGTGCATTGGTAAACATGATATCAAGAAGATTTAATTGTCTAAGTTTGAAATTTGATTTTACATGCTTTAAGCTACATTATGCCCTAAGGGTGTCTTGATTATCCAAGTAATCTAATTTTTGTAATAAACTTTATGCTACAACCAATAGGGCTGCATAAAAATCATCCTCTTTCACTCTTTTACTCACCATTCTACCACTAAAATTCACTTGTAATCCTTGGTAATTATTCTAATGGTTATAAGCTACTATTTGGGTAAGCTACTATTTGGGTGGTTTACTTGCTTATTTTAGTGGCTATAATTTATTGTTTTAGCAAAAGTTTGATATAGCCATAAGGTTGTTACAAATATTGTTGATAACACTTACTAACAGCCCTCTAAATGCCATCAAAGTCTTTCTCTAATCATTGGAAATTTATCTACTTGTTATTAGTTTTATTTCCAACATATTGCACTTGATTTTGATGGTAAAATTTGAATCTCTTATACTATTTTACTAATGATATATATATATCCATATTGTTTCAATTTAGGACAACAAGGTTTCTTGTTGAACCCCCTTTGTTTTTGAATCTTAAATATTCTTAAATTGTCTTGTTCCAGGCATGTCTAACATTGTTTTGTAGGAAAATAACCTTGGAAACATTCATCAACTCACAAGACTCTTCATTTCCACTCTTTCCCTTGACCTATAAGGGAATCTTCTGATCATTTTCCACTTTCCATCACAATCCCCCTAGGATCATGCGGGAATCCTCCCTTCTGTTGGATTTACCCTTTACTAAAATAAGGGGGACATCTATTGAGGTGATAGTGATAAGTGTTCCCAATTGTGCCACACTTTCCATGGATTGGGTTGGGATTTTCCAAAACTACAAATTGTGCGATAACAACGTCAACTTCCCGAGGGAGTAACTTTTTCATACGATCTTTGTTTGGGGCACTCAATAGCCTATTGGAAAGGTCTAGTCGATAAGTACACATTTTTATTGGGCCCAAGCCATAGAATATTACTATTATATAGGCCCCACAATGTTAAAAAAAATCGTTTAGGGCCTCAAAACAACCCCGAAAGCTCAAGACCTAAAAACTCTAGAAAAAAATCCAAGGTAAAAAACTGTATTTTGAGCTACACAAATGGGTGGGTGGCCACCTTCTAATCATATCATGAAGAGGATAAACCTTGTGGTATGAGAGATTACTTTGTGGCACATTTTTCCAAGACAATAATTGGAACTACCTCTGGTACCCTGTAGAGATGACCCCCCAAAGTAACAATGACACTATGAGGTCAAGACTCACAAATAGAATGATGATTTCACATATATGGTTGGCCTAAAAGAAAATCACAAAATTCTAGTGGGGAAAAATCACATAGTACCTCATCCTTGAAAGGATTGATGTTGTAGGACAAGAGACACTGTTGGATGACATAGAGATCTTGCCCATGGAAAAGCCACTCGATGTTGTATGGTTGTGGGTGTTGCGTTGTCACAAAATCCAACTGCTTGATGATGTTTGTTGAGATTATGTTATTTTGGCTTCCACTATCAAAAATAAAATGAAGTGGGGTCCCCTTCACCCAGATCTGTGAATGGAAGAGGCATCCCCCCTCCTCATTCTCATTTGGTTTTTCTGGTTGGATATTTGTGGTCACGATGGTAGTAGTGCGTTTGCATCAATGACCTATTTCCTTTTATTATTTTCTGAATCAAAGTTTGAGTCAAGGTTCGGCTATTTTTATTTGAACTCAACCACCAAGGGATTTTGTGGAAATCACACCACTTTCCAGTTTCCTTCTTTGTATACCCGTTACCTTTATTTTCCCACGGCTTGGATTTTTTTTCTTGAGGTTGGTTGTTTTGTGAGTTAGGTCACCTTTACCATACTTTGGTTATTGCGGAGTTGTAGACCCAAACTCCCACTTTTTATGTTGCTTAAATTTATGCTCAATTTTGATAGCATATCGATAAGAGGATCCCAGTGACAAGATGTCCAAAAACTCCATTTATGTTTAGATGTACTTGTGTAGGCCCCCATGATATTTTAGAACCAAATTCCACTTGGATTCTTTGATACCCATCTTGGTGTGCAAGGTATGGAAGGTATTCATGAACTCCAGCATTGTTTGGCTCCTCTCTTGACACAATCCATATTGTATACTTGTCATCATAGTTTCCAATAGGGTAATAATGTTCCTTGATGGAATATATAAATGAGTCCCAAGTGGGCTCAACCCCAAATATTCTAGAATCCTCTGCAAATATTTTCTCACAGTAAGTCTCCCACCAATCTTTGACATGGGAGATAGCCTTCAAGAGTGAAAAGGTGATATTTTCCCTATTGGAAAAATTATGAACAAAGAAATAACCTTCTAGTATATTCAACAACTTTTTCAAAGAATCTGTGTCTATCTGAAATTCAAATATAGGAATATCAAAATTAACTTGTACCTTGAAGGGGGAATTGTTTCCAAAGTGGTCACTTGATGAATATGCATCTTTTGTTGTCGACAGTCTTTGAAGGATTTGGGAAAAAGTGTCCATCATTTTGTTCCTCTCTTGTATGAGGGATTTCATGAGAAACATCTTGATAGGATCTCCTAGTCCTTCATCTCTCTTTTCTTCCACCGTGGGAGGTTTCTTAGGCTAGTGAGATCATTTTTCCTCTAGAGAAACTAGCTTGAGACCCAAATCTCTATACCTTGAACTTGTCAGGGACATGCACTAAGAAATGACAAGGATAAGACTGCTCTGATATCATTGATTCAAATTATGATGAGAATGAAATGAAGGTAAATATGTAACAAAGAAATACCCAAAGATATTTCATTAAACATAAAGATACAATAATACTCAATTTTTATTAATAAATGAAATCTACAAAAACTGTAAAAATACAGAGTGAAATGAACTCTCTAGAATGGTGGCAGCTTATCTCTAAGAATAGATTTGATTTATACATGCATTCATAAGAAGATGTGTGTACAATTAGGCTTCAAAGGCCTTTTTAACATAAATCATAAGTGAGAAAAACCTACATCCAAAACCCTAACACCGGGAGATGAAACACTAAAAGGTTTGTGGGCCATGATGGGGGTTGTTGATATGTCAGCTTCATGAGGGCATAACTTTTGCATACGATATCCATTTGGGGCACTCGATAGCACATTGGAAAGGTCTATCCGAGAAGTACATATTATACCAAGGCCCATGCAAAATCCTATATCTAACTCATGTGCCTCCCAATTTCAAACAAACATTGTTTAGGGCATTAAAATGACCCTGAAAGTTCACGACCTGAAACACCGTAGAAAAATTGCCAAGGTGGAAAGTTGTATTTTGAGCTAGTGGAATAGGTGTCTGGCCACTGATATCCACTTCGATCACTTTTGTTTCTTGGGTAGGGCCCACTCAAGAGGGATCAAGGACCCTCTGTTATGTTATTCTTTTTCTTTCATGTTAGTGTGTTATAATTTAATTTCTTTATTTCTCTTAAATATTAGATGGTCATGCACAACAATCTATAAATTTTGTTTAGAGTATTAGTAAACTATAATTTTTAGCAGATTTTCCTGTAGAAAGGGTTGGAATCCTATTTGGATTCTCAAGGGAATATTTTCAAGGGTAATAACCTTACTTACATTTTATTTCATTTTATTCTAGCTTCATCTATTCTTTGGAAAGTTTCTACAAGCTCTTAAGGAATATTTTAGTCATCTTATAGAATTTTCCTGTAAGACTGTTACAGTTCATGTAGAACTATTATGGTTCCTGTAGAAACTTCCTATAGGAAAGTTTTATCTAAATTTTCTTGAATTCCTTATTCATATTTTTAGGAAGTTACCATTAGTTAATAAGATAAGACATGTCTTGATGTTGTCCAAAGTGTTAGGTATAATTAGGTTCATTCATTCCATGCAATAGTTCATATTCTTCCATGCAATTTCCTTTCATGCAAAGAGAATTAGTTTCTTTGCTTCATAATCACGTTGGCTTCTCCTTATAGCTCAATATGTTTCCTTTCATTCCATTAGAATAAATCTCTTTACTGAATATAGATTGGCTACTCTTTCATTTGGTTTTCTTCCATTCATAAAAGTATCTTAAGTTTTCAAATTCATATTTTATACACAAGCACAATCACATTTCATACATAAAACCCCTTAGCCATCTTTAGACCTATAATGTTATCAGTGCACTTTGCATATACTTTTCACAACACTTCTAAAGTTCATATGAACCCTAGGTTGACAAGTAAAGTAACAATCCAAGGATGTTGTAGCATTATTTCTACTATTCCAAGGCCCACCAATGATCTCTTTTGGGTTCTATCTCCCACACATCATCATGATGAAGAAGCTGCATTGGAAGAGATGAAGGTCCCATTGGTTTTTATATTAGAAAACTAGTACATTTAATAAAGTGATGGATTTATTGATTAGTTTCTTACATATGATTTGATGAGTAGTTACTCATCTCTCATGCCCTCAAACCTTATCATCAGGCTCTCAGGGTCTAAATCCATGGAAGGAAAAAAAAAAAACTGGAAGTGTATAAAGTGAAAAGTGGAAGAAACTAGCATGGTCTCGGGGGAAGTCATAAACCTCAACGAAATTCAAAACATGGAGGATGTAGCTATGGTTGGTTGGTTTGCAAGCAACTGAATGCCATCCAGTACCCTAAGGTAGTGGGTGGTGGGTAAATTTAAAACCATCCTAGGTTATGAAACTATAAGCATACTTTTGGTGAAAAGTTAGATGGTTTGGTTTTTGAACTTAGGGGCAGATGTAAACAAAATTCTCCATTCCCACTAGTCTTAGAGGTCATAATCCCTCTTTGTCAAAAAGTGGAGAGTGGATTGTGTTCAACAAGATAGGTACTCTAACAGAGGAAGAACACCTCCAGTAACCACTCACACAACCATATCAAAGATCAACACAACGATGTTTTTACATGGCAAAAATCCTATGGGGAAACATCCACAGTGCTAGCCAGCATGGCTAATTGGAGCAATTTATTAATGCAAAAGAAAAATATTACAAAGAGATTCTCAAAATTGATCATCGGCAAATGAGCCTCTATGCTCTTTAAATATAGATCATGGAATAATCAGGTGTCAAGCCATGGATCAATGTATTCATTGAGATCAAGGATAATATGAACCTTCATATCACTCTATGTCGAGAACATATCGTAACCGTTAAATCACTCCATGTCAGGAACACATCGCGACCATAAAATTACCTAACTACAAATGCATACTAATTCATACTAAATAAACACACCAAGAAACACATTTTACCTAACGACACATTAGACCAATTTGATCTTAACTAAATCCTAAGTGTCCAAATATCCTAACATCCCCCCTTAAGAACAACTTGGAATGGGATTGAAGGATTTACAAAGGAGACATGATAGGATAAGGAAGGAGGCATTAGAGCCTATCCCCCCTTAATGATATCTTCCTAAAATCCTAACATATATTGAAGTTTGGAAAACTTCACTTTTGTAAGAGACTTTGTGAAAATTTCTTAAACTTGATCATCTATAGGGAAAAAAAGCACTTCAATAACCCAATCATGAATGGGCTTTCAGATGAAGTGTGTGTGAATATATATGTTTTTTTTGCGCTAATGTTGAACTGGATCTTTGGCGAGCTTGATGGAACTCTTATTTTCACACTAGAGGGTGGTCGGATGTTTTTGATGGAATCCAAACTCTAAAATAATATTTCAAAGCCAAAATAATTCCTAAAGTGCATTAACTGCTACTCAGTACTTTGCTTCTACTAAAGAAAGAGAGATAGCGTGTTGTTTCTTACATGCCCAAGTGACAGGTTCTAAACCAAGGATGAAAACATAACATGCAGTAAACTTTCGATCATCAAGGTCATCAACCCAATTTGAATCAATGAAATCAACCAATAAAGGACTCCCCCCTGAATTGTAATGTATCTCAAAATGAATTGTACCTCGTACATACCAAAGTATTATTTTAGCTTATTTCCAATGGATTTGATGGGGTGATTTCATATACTAGGCAACAAGACCAACAATAAAGGAAAGATCAGGATGGGTATGAGTCAAGTATAAGAGGTTATCAACTAACTGATTGTACAAAGTGGCATCAACTTCAGGAGACGTACAGGTGGAAGCAAGTTTGACTACAGAATAGAAGGGAGAAGGGGCTGGTTTAGAGTCTTCCATGTGAAAGAGGTGAATAAGGTCGCAAGCATGCTTAGACTGGGAAAGAAAGATTCATTCCTTGGTTTGAAAGACTTGGAGGCTAATTAAATAGTGAAAATAGCCTAAGTCAATCATTTCAAATTTCTACTCAAGTTTTTTTTTCACATGGTTTAAAACTTTTAGGTCACTACCAGTTAGGATAAGGTAATCAACATAAAGAATAAGGATTATGAGATGGATTCCTACTTTATTGGTATAGACACTCATGTCAAAATGGCATCTATAAATGTCAATATCAAGAATAAAGTTGTCCATTTTGGCATACCAAGCTCAAGGAGCTTGCTTAAGACCATAAAGAGATTTATTAAGGCGACAAACAGGTCTAGAGTCATTCTGGACATAGCCAGGAGTTTGTTCCATGTATATTTATTCTTGCAAATATCCATGCAATAAGGTGGATTTAACATCCATTCGATGGACCTCCCATTTATGTGGGGAAGAAAGGGCTAGAAAAAAGAGAATGGAATTCATTTTGGCTACATAGGCAAAGGTTTCATTATAGTCTATTCCTTCAACTTGAGAGAGCCCTTTTGCAACTAACTAGGACTTGTATCTTTCAACACTTCCATTTGATGCATACTTATTTTCATACACCCATTTAATCAGACAAGTTTTCTTCCTTTCGGAAGAGGTAAAATATCCCAAGTATTGTTTTTCATTAAAGAACGATACTCTTCATTCATTATTGTATCCCATTCTTGATGGCCTTAAGCTTCTAAAAATGTCTCTAAAACTTGAGCCAAAAGAGAAGAGGTTGTTGGAACTTTGAACGTGTTCTATGTTGATCTGAAGGATCACTGACAAGATCAACAACTGCTTCTCATGTTGAACACACCCATCTAGGAAGTAATGGTGTTGGTGTAGGTTCAAGTTCAATAGACTCATATAAATGAAGTTGAGTAGGAAGAGTTGGATTTTCATCCTCATTGTCATCGTTTGAATAACAAGAAACTAGAAAAGGAATAAAATAAGGCACAAATGTCAAAGATGCCTCATAGGTTGAAGAAGACACAAATGGAAAATTTGGGTCACAGGACAAGATATTTTCATGAAATTTAACATCTCTTCTAATAATAATTTCATTACAATGTGGTTGAAGAAGTCTGTCACCTTTGAAATCTTAAGAATAACCAAAAAATATACACTTCTCACTTTTAGGCTGCAATGCTTTCCTTTTCTCATCAAGAATTTGAGCCCATGTTACATTGTCAAATACACATAAATGGATTGCATATGTATTATTGTTATTCCTTGCTTATTTTAGTGTTATATTGTTAAGAGCCTTTGTGGGAGTGTGATTTACTAGGTAATTTGCACAGTTAATGGATTTTGTCCAATACTTTATAATTAATCCCTTAGATGGATCATACAATTATCCATTTCTTTTAATGGGTGGTTCTTTCACTCAGCAACACAATTTTTTTGTGGTGTATAAGGAACAGTGTGTTGCATTTGGATGCCTTGTGCAATGTAGTAACTTATAAATTGATTGTTCACATATTCACCTCCATTATCTATTCTTAACCCTTGAGTTTGTTGTCCAGATTATTTTTCTACAAGGGCCTTGTATGTCAAAAACTTTTCTCTTAATTTTTAAGAAGTGAACTCAAGTGCATCTAGAAAATTCATCAATGAAAGTTAAGAAATAATTGCACCTAGAAAAAGGAGAAGAAATTGGACGACATAAGTCACTGTGAACAAGCTACAAAGGGGACAAGGTGTGTAAAGGGGTACATTTTTTCAAAATTTTCCAATGATGCTTTTCGAGAACAAAACTGGCACACACACCATCTCGGTAGGAAATAAGAGGAAGACTAGTCACCATCTATTGATTACATAGTTTTTGCAGATCAATAGTTTATATGACAAAAATTCTCATGTCAAAATTTTCTCAATTCATCTCTACGAGCAAAAAAAACCGATGGAAAAAATGATGACCCAAATTTGTCAAACTTGTACAACTTGGTAACATCATCAGCAATTCCAATTGTGAGAACATGCTTAAGATATTTTATATCCTTTATTACAACTTGGTGAGGTGAAAACTCTATGGTTTTACCTTCACCTAAATGAGTGATTTGATATACTGATAAAATGTTGGAGGAAATAATTGGAACATAGAATACATCATTGAAATGATCTACCTAAAGTGTTCCAAACCCTACAATACTAAGATATTTATCATTACCAACAAATATTTTCTTGGTGTTACATTCATTAAGAGAAGAAAGCATGGCTTTATCCTTAGCCATATGATAAGATTCTCCATAATCAATAATCCACTCATTTGAAGTAGAAGTTGCATTGAATGAGAAACCAGAAGCAGAAATTGCATGTCCATGAGAAGAAGAAGTAGTAGAATCAATATTGATGTTTTGTTTCTTCATCGTTTCTTATGAAGTTACAATCTTCTTAAAACATTTGGAATCATCGTGACCATATTTCCCACAAAAGTTTCAATGTCTATCGGTCTTCTTATTTTTGGATTTTACTCATTTGTCACCATTAGGAGCACAAGCTATCTAAGAATGTTTGGGACCCTTGGTTTGTTTTTTGTTGTGACGGGGATGTTGCTTCTTGGGACTATTGGGTATATATTTATATTGGGCCACTAAATCTTTGTTGGATGTACATGTAGTGTTGATCAATCCAAGTTGCACAAGCTTATCTTTCTCTTGAATTAGAGAATAAAAAAAGGAATCAAAAGAAGGTTCTTTATAATCATTCCTTATATATTCTCTAGTTGCATAAAAGGTGGATACAAAAATAGAATATGCACTACCAAGATTAGAAAGAATAGCATATATGCATCGATCTTACTTAAGATCTAGTTTTCATTCTATACACAAAATTCTAAGTGTTTTGAACTTAGATAAGTAGTCTTCAATGTAAGTAAAATCATTTGAAATTAAAGTCATTAACTTATTTT
>ML787417.1:43604-56304 GCA_009831015.1 Picea engelmannii
CTTATTATTGGATTAGGTAAGAAATTTCTACAAATTTTATGTTTTCTTCTTGATTTCAAGGTTAATTTGTAATACCCTTGGAGGAATATATGGGCATGTACCCTCCATCAATATATATCTTTGTTGTCATTGAAAAATATATTTTACAAAGGTTGCTACAAGGAGTAAAAGGAATTACACCCTTGTAGATTTACCTTGCTAACTTTTGTTTTCTCTAGGAAGTAAAAGGGCTTATGCACCTAGAGAAGTAATAAACCCTAGCTCATAAACAAGAGACTCCATAACCAAATAGATAAGGCCCTAGTATGTTTGCATTGGAGATTGGATATTGTGCATTGGTAAACATGATATCAAGAAGATTTAATTGTCTAAGTTTGAAATTTGATTTTACATGCTTTAAGCTACATTATGCCCTAAGGGTGTCTTGATTATCCAAGTAATCTAATTTTTGTAATAAACTTTATGCTACAACCAATAGGGCTGCATAAAAATCATCCTCTTTCACTCTTTTACTCACCATTCTACCACTAAAATTCACTTGTAATCCTTGGTAATTATTCTAATGGTTATAAGCTACTATTTGGGTAAGCTACTATTTGGGTGGTTTACTTGCTTATTTTAGTGGCTATAATTTATTGTTTTAGCAAAAGTTTGATATAGCCATAAGGTTGTTACAAATATTGTTGATAACACTTACTAACAGCCCTCTAAATGCCATCAAAGTCTTTCTCTAATCATTGGAAATTTATCTACTTGTTATTAGTTTTATTTCCAACATATTGCACTTGATTTTGATGGTAAAATTTGAATCTCTTATACTATTTTACTAATGATATATATATATCCATATTGTTTCAATTTAGGACAACAAGGTTTCTTGTTGAACCCCCTTTGTTTTTGAATCTTAAATATTCTTAAATTGTCTTGTTCCAGGCATGTCTAACATTGTTTTGTAGGAAAATAACCTTGGAAACATTCATCAACTCACAAGACTCTTCATTTCCACTCTTTCCCTTGACCTATAAGGGAATCTTCTGATCATTTTCCACTTTCCATCACAATCCCCCTAGGATCATGCGGGAATCCTCCCTTCTGTTGGATTTACCCTTTACTAAAATAAGGGGGACATCTATTGAGGTGATAGTGATAAGTGTTCCCAATTGTGCCACACTTTCCATGGATTGGGTTGGGATTTTCCAAAACTACAAATTGTGCGATAACAACGTCAACTTCCCGAGGGAGTAACTTTTTCATACGATCTTTGTTTGGGGCACTCAATAGCCTATTGGAAAGGTCTAGTCGATAAGTACACATTTTTATTGGGCCCAAGCCATAGAATATTACTATTATATAGGCCCCACAATGTTAAAAAAAATCGTTTAGGGCCTCAAAACAACCCCGAAAGCTCAAGACCTAAAAACTCTAGAAAAAAATCCAAGGTAAAAAACTGTATTTTGAGCTACACAAATGGGTGGGTGGCCACCTTCTAATCATATCATGAAGAGGATAAACCTTGTGGTATGAGAGATTACTTTGTGGCACATTTTTCCAAGACAATAATTGGAACTACCTCTGGTACCCTGTAGAGATGACCCCCCAAAGTAACAATGACACTATGAGGTCAAGACTCACAAATAGAATGATGATTTCACATATATGGTTGGCCTAAAAGAAAATCACAAAATTCTAGTGGGGAAAAATCACATAGTACCTCATCCTTGAAAGGATTGATGTTGTAGGACAAGAGACACTGTTGGATGACATAGAGATCTTGCCCATGGAAAAGCCACTCGATGTTGTATGGTTGTGGGTGTTGCGTTGTCACAAAATCCAACTGCTTGATGATGTTTGTTGAGATTATGTTATTTTGGCTTCCACTATCAAAAATAAAATGAAGTGGGGTCCCCTTCACCCAGATCTGTGAATGGAAGAGGCATCCCCCCTCCTCATTCTCATTTGGTTTTTCTGGTTGGATATTTGTGGTCACGATGGTAGTAGTGCGTTTGCATCAATGACCTATTTCCTTTTATTATTTTCTGAATCAAAGTTTGAGTCAAGGTTCGGCTATTTTTATTTGAACTCAACCACCAAGGGATTTTGTGGAAATCACACCACTTTCCAGTTTCCTTCTTTGTATACCCGTTACCTTTATTTTCCCACGGCTTGGATTTTTTTTCTTGAGGTTGGTTGTTTTGTGAGTTAGGTCACCTTTACCATACTTTGGTTATTGCGGAGTTGTAGACCCAAACTCCCACTTTTTATGTTGCTTAAATTTATGCTCAATTTTGATAGCATATCGATAAGAGGATCCCAGTGACAAGATGTCCAAAAACTCCATTTATGTTTAGATGTACTTGTGTAGGCCCCCATGATATTTTAGAACCAAATTCCACTTGGATTCTTTGATACCCATCTTGGTGTGCAAGGTATGGAAGGTATTCATGAACTCCAGCATTGTTTGGCTCCTCTCTTGACACAATCCATATTGTATACTTGTCATCATAGTTTCCAATAGGGTAATAATGTTCCTTGATGGAATATATAAATGAGTCCCAAGTGGGCTCAACCCCAAATATTCTAGAATCCTCTGCAAATATTTTCTCACAGTAAGTCTCCCACCAATCTTTGACATGGGAGATAGCCTTCAAGAGTGAAAAGGTGATATTTTCCCTATTGGAAAAATTATGAACAAAGAAATAACCTTCTAGTATATTCAACAACTTTTTCAAAGAATCTGTGTCTATCTGAAATTCAAATATAGGAATATCAAAATTAACTTGTACCTTGAAGGGGGAATTGTTTCCAAAGTGGTCACTTGATGAATATGCATCTTTTGTTGTCGACAGTCTTTGAAGGATTTGGGAAAAAGTGTCCATCATTTTGTTCCTCTCTTGTATGAGGGATTTCATGAGAAACATCTTGATAGGATCTCCTAGTCCTTCATCTCTCTTTTCTTCCACCGTGGGAGGTTTCTTAGGCTAGTGAGATCATTTTTCCTCTAGAGAAACTAGCTTGAGACCCAAATCTCTATACCTTGAACTTGTCAGGGACATGCACTAAGAAATGACAAGGATAAGACTGCTCTGATATCATTGATTCAAATTATGATGAGAATGAAATGAAGGTAAATATGTAACAAAGAAATACCCAAAGATATTTCATTAAACATAAAGATACAATAATACTCAATTTTTATTAATAAATGAAATCTACAAAAACTGTAAAAATACAGAGTGAAATGAACTCTCTAGAATGGTGGCAGCTTATCTCTAAGAATAGATTTGATTTATACATGCATTCATAAGAAGATGTGTGTACAATTAGGCTTCAAAGGCCTTTTTAACATAAATCATAAGTGAGAAAAACCTACATCCAAAACCCTAACACCGGGAGATGAAACACTAAAAGGTTTGTGGGCCATGATGGGGGTTGTTGATATGTCAGCTTCATGAGGGCATAACTTTTGCATACGATATCCATTTGGGGCACTCGATAGCACATTGGAAAGGTCTATCCGAGAAGTACATATTATACCAAGGCCCATGCAAAATCCTATATCTAACTCATGTGCCTCCCAATTTCAAACAAACATTGTTTAGGGCATTAAAATGACCCTGAAAGTTCACGACCTGAAACACCGTAGAAAAATTGCCAAGGTGGAAAGTTGTATTTTGAGCTAGTGGAATAGGTGTCTGGCCACTGATATCCACTTCGATCACTTTTGTTTCTTGGGTAGGGCCCACTCAAGAGGGATCAAGGACCCTCTGTTATGTTATTCTTTTTCTTTCATGTTAGTGTGTTATAATTTAATTTCTTTATTTCTCTTAAATATTAGATGGTCATGCACAACAATCTATAAATTTTGTTTAGAGTATTAGTAAACTATAATTTTTAGCAGATTTTCCTGTAGAAAGGGTTGGAATCCTATTTGGATTCTCAAGGGAATATTTTCAAGGGTAATAACCTTACTTACATTTTATTTCATTTTATTCTAGCTTCATCTATTCTTTGGAAAGTTTCTACAAGCTCTTAAGGAATATTTTAGTCATCTTATAGAATTTTCCTGTAAGACTGTTACAGTTCATGTAGAACTATTATGGTTCCTGTAGAAACTTCCTATAGGAAAGTTTTATCTAAATTTTCTTGAATTCCTTATTCATATTTTTAGGAAGTTACCATTAGTTAATAAGATAAGACATGTCTTGATGTTGTCCAAAGTGTTAGGTATAATTAGGTTCATTCATTCCATGCAATAGTTCATATTCTTCCATGCAATTTCCTTTCATGCAAAGAGAATTAGTTTCTTTGCTTCATAATCACGTTGGCTTCTCCTTATAGCTCAATATGTTTCCTTTCATTCCATTAGAATAAATCTCTTTACTGAATATAGATTGGCTACTCTTTCATTTGGTTTTCTTCCATTCATAAAAGTATCTTAAGTTTTCAAATTCATATTTTATACACAAGCACAATCACATTTCATACATAAAACCCCTTAGCCATCTTTAGACCTATAATGTTATCAGTGCACTTTGCATATACTTTTCACAACACTTCTAAAGTTCATATGAACCCTAGGTTGACAAGTAAAGTAACAATCCAAGGATGTTGTAGCATTATTTCTACTATTCCAAGGCCCACCAATGATCTCTTTTGGGTTCTATCTCCCACACATCATCATGATGAAGAAGCTGCATTGGAAGAGATGAAGGTCCCATTGGTTTTTATATTAGAAAACTAGTACATTTAATAAAGTGATGGATTTATTGATTAGTTTCTTACATATGATTTGATGAGTAGTTACTCATCTCTCATGCCCTCAAACCTTATCATCAGGCTCTCAGGGTCTAAATCCATGGAAGGAAAAAAAAAAAACTGGAAGTGTATAAAGTGAAAAGTGGAAGAAACTAGCATGGTCTCGGGGGAAGTCATAAACCTCAACGAAATTCAAAACATGGAGGATGTAGCTATGGTTGGTTGGTTTGCAAGCAACTGAATGCCATCCAGTACCCTAAGGTAGTGGGTGGTGGGTAAATTTAAAACCATCCTAGGTTATGAAACTATAAGCATACTTTTGGTGAAAAGTTAGATGGTTTGGTTTTTGAACTTAGGGGCAGATGTAAACAAAATTCTCCATTCCCACTAGTCTTAGAGGTCATAATCCCTCTTTGTCAAAAAGTGGAGAGTGGATTGTGTTCAACAAGATAGGTACTCTAACAGAGGAAGAACACCTCCAGTAACCACTCACACAACCATATCAAAGATCAACACAACGATGTTTTTACATGGCAAAAATCCTATGGGGAAACATCCACAGTGCTAGCCAGCATGGCTAATTGGAGCAATTTATTAATGCAAAAGAAAAATATTACAAAGAGATTCTCAAAATTGATCATCGGCAAATGAGCCTCTATGCTCTTTAAATATAGATCATGGAATAATCAGGTGTCAAGCCATGGATCAATGTATTCATTGAGATCAAGGATAATATGAACCTTCATATCACTCTATGTCGAGAACATATCGTAACCGTTAAATCACTCCATGTCAGGAACACATCGCGACCATAAAATTACCTAACTACAAATGCATACTAATTCATACTAAATAAACACACCAAGAAACACATTTTACCTAACGACACATTAGACCAATTTGATCTTAACTAAATCCTAAGTGTCCAAATATCCTAACATCCCCCCTTAAGAACAACTTGGAATGGGATTGAAGGATTTACAAAGGAGACATGATAGGATAAGGAAGGAGGCATTAGAGCCTATCCCCCCTTAATGATATCTTCCTAAAATCCTAACATATATTGAAGTTTGGAAAACTTCACTTTTGTAAGAGACTTTGTGAAAATTTCTTAAACTTGATCATCTATAGGGAAAAAAAGCACTTCAATAACCCAATCATGAATGGGCTTTCAGATGAAGTGTGTGTGAATATATATGTTTTTTTTGCGCTAATGTTGAACTGGATCTTTGGCGAGCTTGATGGAACTCTTATTTTCACACTAGAGGGTGGTCGGATGTTTTTGATGGAATCCAAACTCTAAAATAATATTTCAAAGCCAAAATAATTCCTAAAGTGCATTAACTGCTACTCAGTACTTTGCTTCTACTAAAGAAAGAGAGATAGCGTGTTGTTTCTTACATGCCCAAGTGACAGGTTCTAAACCAAGGATGAAAACATAACATGCAGTAAACTTTCGATCATCAAGGTCATCAACCCAATTTGAATCAATGAAATCAACCAATAAAGGACTCCCCCCTGAATTGTAATGTATCTCAAAATGAATTGTACCTCGTACATACCAAAGTATTATTTTAGCTTATTTCCAATGGATTTGATGGGGTGATTTCATATACTAGGCAACAAGACCAACAATAAAGGAAAGATCAGGATGGGTATGAGTCAAGTATAAGAGGTTATCAACTAACTGATTGTACAAAGTGGCATCAACTTCAGGAGACGTACAGGTGGAAGCAAGTTTGACTACAGAATAGAAGGGAGAAGGGGCTGGTTTAGAGTCTTCCATGTGAAAGAGGTGAATAAGGTCGCAAGCATGCTTAGACTGGGAAAGAAAGATTCATTCCTTGGTTTGAAAGACTTGGAGGCTAATTAAATAGTGAAAATAGCCTAAGTCAATCATTTCAAATTTCTACTCAAGTTTTTTTTTCACATGGTTTAAAACTTTTAGGTCACTACCAGTTAGGATAAGGTAATCAACATAAAGAATAAGGATTATGAGATGGATTCCTACTTTATTGGTATAGACACTCATGTCAAAATGGCATCTATAAATGTCAATATCAAGAATAAAGTTGTCCATTTTGGCATACCAAGCTCAAGGAGCTTGCTTAAGACCATAAAGAGATTTATTAAGGCGACAAACAGGTCTAGAGTCATTCTGGACATAGCCAGGAGTTTGTTCCATGTATATTTATTCTTGCAAATATCCATGCAATAAGGTGGATTTAACATCCATTCGATGGACCTCCCATTTATGTGGGGAAGAAAGGGCTAGAAAAAAGAGAATGGAATTCATTTTGGCTACATAGGCAAAGGTTTCATTATAGTCTATTCCTTCAACTTGAGAGAGCCCTTTTGCAACTAACTAGGACTTGTATCTTTCAACACTTCCATTTGATGCATACTTATTTTCATACACCCATTTAATCAGACAAGTTTTCTTCCTTTCGGAAGAGGTAAAATATCCCAAGTATTGTTTTTCATTAAAGAACGATACTCTTCATTCATTATTGTATCCCATTCTTGATGGCCTTAAGCTTCTAAAAATGTCTCTAAAACTTGAGCCAAAAGAGAAGAGGTTGTTGGAACTTTGAACGTGTTCTATGTTGATCTGAAGGATCACTGACAAGATCAACAACTGCTTCTCATGTTGAACACACCCATCTAGGAAGTAATGGTGTTGGTGTAGGTTCAAGTTCAATAGACTCATATAAATGAAGTTGAGTAGGAAGAGTTGGATTTTCATCCTCATTGTCATCGTTTGAATAACAAGAAACTAGAAAAGGAATAAAATAAGGCACAAATGTCAAAGATGCCTCATAGGTTGAAGAAGACACAAATGGAAAATTTGGGTCACAGGACAAGATATTTTCATGAAATTTAACATCTCTTCTAATAATAATTTCATTACAATGTGGTTGAAGAAGTCTGTCACCTTTGAAATCTTAAGAATAACCAAAAAATATACACTTCTCACTTTTAGGCTGCAATGCTTTCCTTTTCTCATCAAGAATTTGAGCCCATGTTACATTGTCAAATACACATAAATGGATTGCATATGTATTATTGTTATTCCTTGCTTATTTTAGTGTTATATTGTTAAGAGCCTTTGTGGGAGTGTGATTTACTAGGTAATTTGCACAGTTAATGGATTTTGTCCAATACTTTATAATTAATCCCTTAGATGGATCATACAATTATCCATTTCTTTTAATGGGTGGTTCTTTCACTCAGCAACACAATTTTTTTGTGGTGTATAAGGAACAGTGTGTTGCATTTGGATGCCTTGTGCAATGTAGTAACTTATAAATTGATTGTTCACATATTCACCTCCATTATCTATTCTTAACCCTTGAGTTTGTTGTCCAGATTATTTTTCTACAAGGGCCTTGTATGTCAAAAACTTTTCTCTTAATTTTTAAGAAGTGAACTCAAGTGCATCTAGAAAATTCATCAATGAAAGTTAAGAAATAATTGCACCTAGAAAAAGGAGAAGAAATTGGACGACATAAGTCACTGTGAACAAGCTACAAAGGGGACAAGGTGTGTAAAGGGGTACATTTTTTCAAAATTTTCCAATGATGCTTTTCGAGAACAAAACTGGCACACACACCATCTCGGTAGGAAATAAGAGGAAGACTAGTCACCATCTATTGATTACATAGTTTTTGCAGATCAATAGTTTATATGACAAAAATTCTCATGTCAAAATTTTCTCAATTCATCTCTACGAGCAAAAAAAACCGATGGAAAAAATGATGACCCAAATTTGTCAAACTTGTACAACTTGGTAACATCATCAGCAATTCCAATTGTGAGAACATGCTTAAGATATTTTATATCCTTTATTACAACTTGGTGAGGTGAAAACTCTATGGTTTTACCTTCACCTAAATGAGTGATTTGATATACTGATAAAATGTTGGAGGAAATAATTGGAACATAGAATACATCATTGAAATGATCTACCTAAAGTGTTCCAAACCCTACAATACTAAGATATTTATCATTACCAACAAATATTTTCTTGGTGTTACATTCATTAAGAGAAGAAAGCATGGCTTTATCCTTAGCCATATGATAAGATTCTCCATAATCAATAATCCACTCATTTGAAGTAGAAGTTGCATTGAATGAGAAACCAGAAGCAGAAATTGCATGTCCATGAGAAGAAGAAGTAGTAGAATCAATATTGATGTTTTGTTTCTTCATCGTTTCTTATGAAGTTACAATCTTCTTAAAACATTTGGAATCATCGTGACCATATTTCCCACAAAAGTTTCAATGTCTATCGGTCTTCTTATTTTTGGATTTTACTCATTTGTCACCATTAGGAGCACAAGCTATCTAAGAATGTTTGGGACCCTTGGTTTGTTTTTTGTTGTGACGGGGATGTTGCTTCTTGGGACTATTGGGTATATATTTATATTGGGCCACTAAATCTTTGTTGGATGTACATGTAGTGTTGATCAATCCAAGTTGCACAAGCTTATCTTTCTCTTGAATTAGAGAATAAAAAAAGGAATCAAAAGAAGGTTCTTTATAATCATTCCTTATATATTCTCTAGTTGCATAAAAGGTGGATACAAAAATAGAATATGCACTACCAAGATTAGAAAGAATAGCATATATGCATCGATCTTACTTAAGATCTAGTTTTCATTCTATACACAAAATTCTAAGTGTTTTGAACTTAGATAAGTAGTCTTCAATGTAAGTAAAATCATTTGAAATTAAAGTCATTAACTTATTTTTCAATTGGTGAGCTCGAATAATATTGTGTTTATCAAACACAACTTCAATATTTTCCCAAGCTTTATCTGGGCTCTCAATGTTTTGAAGATGAAACCTTAAATCAAGATAGATGGACATTTTGATTATTCCATGGGATTCGTCGCTCATGTTAGCACTAGAAGTCACCTTTGGATTGCGACAGAGTTAAGCATGATACCCATCAGTTTTATATGTCACAATCAATGAAAAAGGGTGGTCAAATGGGCGCAGCCCCAAGCGAATATCGCTTTAACTCAAAATCCTAGACTAGGAAAAGCATAAAAAAGTGATATCTTGATCTAACTCTAGTCAGGAAGTTGAGTTTAAAATGAGCAGAGGGAATACTTGGTGAGAAAATTTAAGAGTCTGTTATGGACATCCGGTCTTCCAGCAGCCTATGAACACTAATATATGCCTAAATGACATAGTTATAACAACACGATGATCAAACCCACATCACAATGCTACTATAACAACTCGACTAGATCCTCCAATTCCGAGCTACTTAGTGTAAGAGGGAAAAGATAACACATGAAACTAATTAAAACTGGTGAAAATATTGCAGTGATCAAACCTACATCACAACAACATAACTACCCTCCACTGGATCCTCTAATTCTGAGTGTTTTAACGCAGTTTTTTACAGAGATACAAAAATAATATGACTTTCATTAAACAAGAAGTCTCAAATACAGATGCATAACCAAAGGAACCAATGCTTCCTCAAAACTTTACAATACGGGAGCCTAGATCAACCATCAACCCTTACAAAATACAAAAACTGAGTATATATATACTCAAAACTACTAACAACCCCCAGGGACACGAATGAAACATTGCATTCAAAGATTTGTGTCTCATCCTTTTGTTTCCAGGCTTCACTTGTCTTCCTCTGTCAGATGCGAAATTAAAACAGTATGGGCTTTACAGGAAAACCCATTTACAGAGGAGTTCTGGGCTATCAACTAGCCACCACGGCCATCCTTTCATGCTTTCCATTTATGTGATGAAGTGAGGTTTAAACCACCATCCCCCACTTTCATTAAATGTCTTCATTGAGATCAAGATGATCCCTAACATCCATGAATTCTCTAGGCAATGCCCATGACTTTATCGAATTAATATCGATGCCTCGAGCCCTGCTGCTCTCCTTCTGCAATCAAAATAGACACTTTTGGCCCTTGGCACAACTCTTATCCATCGTTCCACATGAACTCGGGCGATGAAACCCGTGATTATCCCCTACAAAATTTTGGGGCTTCACATTTCAGGAGTTTGCACTCCCCTTGATTTCAAAAATCCCGATGCCTAAAACCACGAAAACGACCCATCCAGATCAACAGTCGGATCTCCTCTAAAATTGACAGCCAAGCTTGCTTCCTCGAAGACCCCATGTCACCATATCTATGCGACAGGTGTTAATATTCTTCCCAGACCCACACACCATAGGGCCACGGGCTATGACCATTGGCCCAAACTTTGAGCGCTTTGCGATTTCTCATGTCAGGAGTTTGCGCTATGCTCCATGCTCGAACTTCCAATATGAAAAATCATGATTTCACATTATCTACTACCACGTGCCCCTCTTCTTTAGATAACCCAGGTCAAGTTTTCATTGTGAAACCACATACCATCGACACTCCTTGGAAGACTTTTCTTTGGTTCGGATCTTGTGCCATGCATCCCCTGGAATGGACGGCCCTGATTATTTCATGATTTCACATGTCGCGAGTTTTCATGACTCGCACTTCTTAATTTACCAACTCACGAAATCATGAAAAGATGATCCAACGGTCCAACTATCTCCTTTGATCAACAACTGCGATCTTTTCACGATTTCGTGTTTCGGGAGTCTCTGATGTGATCAACTCATGACCTTGTTGGTTGTGGAGCCTGATTATCTTCCTGATTCAAAGGTCTTTTGTTTTCAGTCGTGTTTATACCCCATGAAGTATTTACGCCCTATAAGTATGTACACTCTTCAACACAGGGGAGTGCATAGGGGGGTTACCATTCATTATAAGGTCACAGATCTAATGGTAGAAATTATGTTAGGGTTTTTTTCCCTAGAAGGAAACCCTATATTATGAGGGAAATGTATTGTGGCTATGGAACATAGCTAATATTGTATTCTGAGACGAGATATTGTGAGAGAAAGAAGAGGAAGTTACAACGAGTTTGTTGTAGGTTGTATCCCTTCATATGTTGGATAATAATAAAGGAAGGACCAGGCAATTTCTCTGGTGGACATAGCCCACACTGGGTTAACCACGTAAATCTGTGTCTTTATTGTATTGTGTATATTCTATGTTTTGTTTCTGCATTTGTTTTATTTTATTTCTCCATGGCCATTTTTTTTCTAACAACTGGTATCAGAGCGAAAGGTAACTTGTAGGAAAAGAGGGTTCCTAGTTCGAGTGGGAGCAATGCCGGAAGATGGAAAGTTTAGGGTCGAAAAATTTAACGGCCAAAACTACCAGTTATGGAAGATGCAGATGGAATATTATTTATATCAGAAGGATCTATTCCTACCATTGGGTGGAATAACAAAGAAGATGACAACTATGAAGGACAAAGAATGGGAAATTCTTAACAAAAAGGATCTAGGAATGATACGGCTGAGCCTACCAACGTCGATGGCTTTCAATATTTGGAAAGAAAATACAACGAAGGGTTTGATGGATGAATTGGCTAAATTGTATGAAAAACCCTTGATGTCCAATAAGGTATTTCTAATGAAGAGATTATTTAATATGAATATGTCAGAAGGTGGGTCTGTGGAAGATCATTTAAGTGATTTTAATACGGTTACTAATCAACTAAGTTTTGTAAAAGTGGACTTTCATGATGAGGTCAAGGCTCTTCTAATCTTGTGCTCATTGCCAGAAAGCTAGAATGGCTTGGTCATGGCTGTAAGTAACTCTGTCTCTGGTTCAAATAATTTAAAATTCGATGATATTGTGTTGACGGGCGAAATTGATCGCTCGTCAACTGGAGGGGTGGATCCGGTCCGGGGCTTTCTAAATAACCCAATCCATTTGGAATGATCCACTCCGATGGGTTTAGCGGCTCCGTTAGCCGATCTAAGTCCTAGAAAAATGAAAAACAACTATGCTAAAGAAACTAATCTAAGTGAAAAAAGCAGTTACAACAAACTATATACAAATCTAAT